>JARUPV020000054.1:0-18840 GCA_030347415.2 Decapterus maruadsi | reverse complement strand
TTTCCAAGTCGAATCAGCATGTTTCCAAGCTTTTCTGTGTGTTCAAAGCCATGTTTTTAAAAATATGCGTTTCTCGGCGAGAAAAGCGCATTTTCGCAAATGCTGTCGGGGAGGGTTCAAAGAGTGGGCTTTTGCTGGGATTAAGTTAAAATTGGACCAAATATATTTTTCTAAGTCGAATCAGCATGTTTCCAAGCTTTTCTGTGTGTTCCAAGCCATGTTTTTAAAAATATGCGTTTCTCGGCGAGAAAAGCGCATTTTCGCAAATGCTGTCGGGGAGGGTTCAAAGAGTGGGCTTTTGCTGGGATTAAGTTAAAATTGGACCAAATATATTTTTCTAAGTCGAATTAGCATGTTTCCAAGCTTTTCTGTGTGTTCCAAGCCATGTTTTTAAAAATATGCGTTTCTCGGCGAAAAAAGCGCATTTTCGCAAATGCTGTCGGGGAGGGTTCAAAGAGTGGGCTTTTGCTGGGATTAAGTTAAAATTGGACCAAATGTATTTTTCTAAGTCGAATCAGCATGTTTCCAAGCTTTTCTGTGTGTTCCAAGCCATGTTTTTAAAAATATGCGTTTCTCGGCGAGAAAAGCGCATTTTCGCAAATGCTGTCGGGGAGGGTTCAAAGAGTCGGCTTTTGCTTGGATTAAGTTAAAATTGGACCAAATATATTTTTCTAAGTCGAATTAGCATGTTTCTTAGCTTTTCTGTGTGTTCCAAGCCATGTTTTTAAAAATATGCGTTTCTCGGCGAGAAAAGCGCATTTTCGCAAATGCTGTCGGGGAGGGTTCAAAGAGTGGGCTTTTGCTGGGATTAAGTTAAAATTGGACCAAATATATTTTTCTAAGTCGAATCAGCATGTTTCCAAGCTTTTCTGTGTGTTCCAAGCCATGTTTTTAAAAATATGCGTTTCTCGGCGAGAAAAGCGCATTTTCGCAAATGCTGTCGGGGAGGGTTCAAAGAGTGGGCTTTTGCTGGGATTAAGTTACAATTGGACCAAATATATTTTTCTAAGTCAATGCCATGTTTTTAAAAATAGGCTATGCGTTTCTCTGCGAAAAAAGCGCATTTTCGCAAATGCTGTCGGGGAGGGTTCAAAGAGTGGGCTTTTGCTGGGATTAAGTTAAAATTGGACCAAATATATTTTTCCAAGTCGAATTAGCATGTTTTCAAGCTTTTCTGTGTGTTCCAAGCCATATTTTTTTAAAATATGCGTTTCTCGGCGAAAAAAGCGCATTTTCGCAAATGCTGTCGGGGAGGGTTCAAAGAGTGGGCTTTTGCTGGGATTAAGTTAAAATTGGACCAAATATATTTTTCCAAGTCGAACTGGCATGTTTCCAAGCTTTTCTGTGTGTTCCAAGCCATGTTTTTAAAAATATGCTTTTCTCGGCGAGAAAAGCGCATTTTAGCAAATGCTGTCGGGGAGGGTTCAAAGAGTGGGCTTTTGCTGGGATTAAGTTAAAATTGGACCAAATACATTTTTCCAAGTCGAATTAGCATGTTTTCAAGCTTTTCTGTGTGTTCCAAGCCATATTTTTAAAAATATGCGTTTCTCGGCGAGAAAAGCATTTTAGCAAATGCTGTCGGGGAGGGTTCAAAGAGTGGGCCTTTTCTGGGATTAAGTTAAAATTTGACCAAATATATTTTTCCAAGTCGAATTAGCATGTTTCCAAGCTTTTCTGTGCGTTCCAAGCCATGTTTGCAAAAATATGCGTTTCTCGGCGAGAAAAGCGCATTTTCGCAAATGCTGTCGGGGAGGGTTCAAAGAGTGGGCTTTTGCTGGGATTAAGTTACAATTGGACCAAATATATTTTTCTAAGTCAAATCAGCATGTTTCCAAGCTTTTCTCTGTGTTCAATGCCATGTTTTTAAAAATATGCGTTTCTCGGCGAAAAAAGCGCATTTTCGCAAATGCTGTCGGGGAGGGTTCAAAGAGTGGGCTTTTGCTGGGATTAAGTTACAATTGGACCAAATATATTTTTCTAAGTCAAATCAGCATGTTTCCAAGCTTTTCTCTGTGTTCAATGCCATGTTTTTAAAAATATGCGTTTCTCGGCGAGAAAAGCGCATTTTCGCAAATGCTGTCGGGGAGGGTTCAAAGAGTGGGCTTTTGCTGGGATTAAGTTAAAATTGGACCAAATATATTTTTCCAAGTCGAACTGGCATGTTTCCAAGCTTTTCTGTGTGTTCCAAGCCATGTTTTTAAAAATATGCTTTTCTCGGCGAGAAAAGCGCATTTTAGCAAATGCTGTCGGGGAGGGTTCAAAGAGTGGGCTTTTGCTGGGATAAAGTTACAATTGGACCAAATACATTTTTCCAAGTCGAATTAGCATGTTTTCAAGCTTTTCTGTGTGTTCAAAGCAATATTTTTAAAAATATGCGTTTCTCGGCGAAAAAAGCGCATTTTCGCAAATGCTGTCGGGGAGGGTTCAAAGAGTGGGCTTTTGCTGGGATTAAGTTAAAATTGGACCAAATATATTTTTCCAAGTCGAATTAGCATGTTTCCAAGCTTTTCTGTGTGTTCCAAGCGATGTTTTTAAAAATATGCGTTTCTCGGCGAAAAAAGCGCATTTTCGCAAATGCTGTCGGGGAGGGTTCAAAGAGTGGGCTTTTGCTGGGATTAAGTTAAAATTGGACCAAATGTATTTTTCTAAGTCGAATCAACATGTTTCCAAGCTTTTCTGTGTGTTCAAAACCATGTTTTTAAAAATATGCGTTTCTCGGCGAAAAAAGCGCATTTTCGCAAATGCTGTCGGGGAGGGTTCAAAGAGTGGGCTTTTGCTGGGATTAAGTTAAAATTGGACCAAATGTATTTTTCTAAGTCGAATCAGCATGTTTCCAAGCTTTTCTGTGAGTTCAAAGCCATGTTTTTAAAAATATGCGTTTCTCGGCGAAAAAAGCGCATTTTCGCAAATGCTGTCGGGGAGGGTTCAAAGAGTGGGCTTTTGCTGGGATTAAGTTAAAATTGGACCAAATATATTTTTCCAAGTCGAATTAGCATGTTTCCAAGCTTTTCTGTGTGTTCCAAGCCATGTTTTTAAAAATATGCGTTTCTCGGCGAGAAAAGCGCATTTTCGCAAATGCTGTCGGGGAGGGTTCAAAGAGTGGGCTTTTGCTGGGATTAAGTTAAAATTTGACCAAATATATTTTTCAAAGTCGAATTAGCATGTTTCCAAGCTTTTCTGTGTGTTCAATCCCATGTTTTTAAAAATATGCGTTTCTCGGCGTAAAAAAGCGCATTTTCGCAAATGCTGTCGGGGAGGGTTCAAAGAGTGGGCTTTTGCTGGGATTAAGTTAAAATTGGACCAAATATATTTTTCTAAGTCGAATTAGCATGTTTCTTAGCTTTTCTGTGTGTTCCAAGCCATGTTTTTAAAAATATGCTTTCTCGGCGAAAAAGCGCATTTTCGCAAATCCTGTCGGGGATGGTTCAAAGAGTGGGCTTTTGCTGGGATTAAGTTAAAATTGGACCAAATATATTTTTCCAAGTCGAATTAGCATGTTTCCAAGCATTTCTGTGTGTCCCAAGCCATGTTTGGAAAATATGCGTTTCTCGGCGAGAAAAGCGCATTTTCGCAAATGCTGTCGGGGAGGATTCAAAGAGTGGGCTTTTGCTGGGATTAAGTTAAAATTGGACCAAATATATTTTTCCAAGTCGAATTAGCATGTTTCCAAGCTTTTCTGTGTGTTCCAAGCCATGTTTTTAAAAATATGCGTTTCTCGGCGATATAAGCGCATTTTCGCAAATGCTGTCGGGGAGGGTTCAAAGAGTGGGCTTTTGCTGGGATTAAGTTTAAATTGACCAAATATATTTTTCCAAGTCGAATAAGCATGTTTCCAAGCTTTTCTGTGTGTTCAATGCCATGTTTTTAAAAATATGCGTTTCTCGGCGAAAAAAAAAATATGCATTTTCGCAAATGCTGTCGGGGAGGGTTCAAAGAGTGGGCTTTTGCTGGGATTAAGTTACAATTGGACCAAATATATTTTTCTAAGTCAAATCAGCATGTTTCCAAGCTTTTCTCTGTGTTCAATGCCATGTTTTTAAAAATATGCGTTTCTCGGCGAGAAAAGCGCATTTTCGCAAATGCTGTCGGGGAGGGTTCAAAGAGTGGGCTTTTGCTGGGATTAAGTTAAAATTGGACCAAATATATTTTTCTAAGTCGAACTGGCATGTTTCCAAGCTTTTCTGTGTGTTCCAAGCCATGTTTTTAAAAATATGCTTTTCTCGGCGAGAAAAGCGCATTTTAGCAAATGCAGTCGGGGAGGGTGCAAAGAGTGGGCCTTTTCTGGGATTAAGTTAAAATTGGACCAAATGTATTTTTCCAAGTCGAATTAGCATGTTTCCAAGCTTTTCTGTGTGTTCCAAGCCATATTTTTAAAAATATGCGTTTCTCGGCGAGAAAAGCGCATTTTCGCAAATGCTGTCGGGGAGGGTTCAAAGAGTGGGCTTTTGCTGGGATTAAGTTAAAATTGGACCAAATGTATTTTTCCAAGTCGAATTAGCATGTTTCCAAGCTTTTCTGTGTGTTCCAAGCCATGTTTTTAAAAATATGCGTTTCTCGGCGAGAAAAGCGCATTTTCGCAAATGCTGTCGGGGAGGGTTCAAAGAGTGGGCTTTTGCTGTGATTAAGTTACAATTGGACCAAATATATTTTTCTATTTCGAATTAGCATGTTTCCAAGCTTTTCTGTGTGTTCAATACCATGTTTTTAAAAATATGCGTTTCTCGGCGAAAAAAGCGCATTTTCGCAAATGCTGTCGGGGAGGGTTCAAAGAGTGGGCTTTTGCTGGGATTAAGTTAAAATTGGACCAAATATATTTTTCCAAGTCGAATTAGCATGTTTTCAAGCTTTTGTGTGTGTTCCTTGCCATTTTTTTAAAAATCTGTGTGTTCCAATTGCCATGTTTTTTCTAAAAATATGCGTTTCTCGGCGAAAAAGCGCATTTTCGCAAATGCTGTCGGGGAGGGTTCAAAGAGTGGGCTTTTGCTGGGATTAAGTTAAAATTGGACCAAATATATTTTTCCAAGTCGAATAAGCATGTTTCCAAGCTTTTCTGTGTGTTCCAAGCCATGTTTTTAAAAATATGCGTTTCTCGGCGAAAAAAGCGCATTTTCGCAAATGCTGTCGGGGAGGGTTCAAAGAGTGGGCTTTTGCTGGGATTAAGTTAAAATTGGACCAAATATATTTTTCCAAGTCGAATTAGCATGTTTCCAAGCTTTTCTGTGTGTTCAAAGCCATGTTTTTAAAAATATGCGTTTCTCGGCGAAAAAAGCGCATTTTCGCAAATGCTGTCGGGGAGGGTTCAAAGAGTGGGCTTTTGCTGGGATTAAGTTAAAATTGGACCAAATATATTTTTCTAAGTCGAATTAGCATGTTTCCAAGCTTTTCTGTGTGTTCCAAGCCATGTTTTTAAAAATATGCGTTTCTCCGCGAAAAAAGCGCATTTTCGCAAATGCTGTCGGGGAGGGTTCAAAGAGTCGGCTTTTGCTTGGATTAAGTTAAAATTGGACCAAATATATTTTTCTAAGTCGAATTAGCATGTTTCTTAGCTTTTCTGTGTGTTCCAAGCCATGTTTTTAAAAATATGCGTTTCTCGGCGAGAAAAGCGCATTTTCGCAAATGCTGTCGGGGAGGGTTCAAAGAGTGGGCTTTTGCTGGGATTAAGTAAAAATTGGACCAAATGTATTTTTCTAAGTCGAATCAACATGTTTCCAACCTTTTCTGTGTGTTCATAACCATGTTTTTAAAAATATGCGTTTCTCGGCGAAAAAAGCGCATTTTCGCAAATGCTGTCGGGGAGGGTTCAAAGAGTGGGCTTTTGCTGGGATTAAGTTAAAATTGGACCAAATGTATTTTTCCAAGTCGAATTAGCATGTTTCCAAGCTTTTCTGTGTGTTCCAAGCCATGTTTTTAAAAATATGCGTTTCTCGGCGAGAAAAGCGCATTTTCGCAAATGCTGTCGGGGAGGGTTCAAAGAGTGGGCTTTTGCTGGGATTAAGTTAAAATTGGACCAAATGTATTTTTCTAAGTCGAATCAGCATGTTTCCAAGCTTTTCTGTGAGTTCAAAGCCATGTTTTTAAAAATATGCGTTTCTCGGCGAAAAAAGCGCATTTTCGCAAATGCTGTCGGGGAGGGTTCAAAGAGTGGGCTTTTGCTGGGATTAAGTTAAAATTGGACCAAATATATTTTTCTAAGTCGAATTAGCATGTTTCCAAGCTTTTCTGTGTGTTCCAAGCCATGTTTTTAAAAATATGCGTTTCTCGGCGAGAAAAGCGCATTTTCGCAAATGCTGTCGGGGAGGGTTCAAAGAGTGGGCTTTTGCTGGGATTAAGTTAAAATTGGACCAAATATATTTTTCTAAGTCGAATTAGCATGTTTCCAAGCTTTTCTGTGTGTTCCAAGCCATGTTTTTAAAAATATGCTTTTCTCGGCGAGAAAAGCGCATTTTAGCAAATGCTGTCGGGGAGGGTTCAAAGAGTGGGCTTTTGCTGGGATTAAGTTAAAATTGGACCAAATATATTTTTCCAAGTCGAATTAGCATGTTTCCAAGCTTTTCTGTGTGTTCCAAGCCATGTTTGCAAAAATATGCGTTTCTCGGCGAGAAAAGCGCATTTTCGCAAATGCTGTCGGGGAGGGTTCAAAGAGTGGGCTTCTGCTGGGATAAAGGTAAAATTTGAATAAATATATTTTTCCAAGTCGAATTAGCATGTTTGCAAGCTTTTCTCTGTGTTCAATGCCATGTTTTTAAAAATAGGCTATGCGTTTCTCGGCGAAAAAAAGCGCATTTTCGCAAATGCTGTCGGGGAGGATTCAAAGAATGGGCTTTTGCTGGGATTAAGTTAAAATTGGACCAAATATATTTTTCAAAGTCAAATCAGCATGTTTTCAAGCTTTTCTGTGTGTTCCAAGCCATATTTTTTTAAAATATGCGTTTCTCGGCGAAAAAAGCGCATTTTCGCAAATGCTGTCGGGGAGGGTTCAAAGAGTGGGCTTTTGCTGGGATTAAGTTAAAATTGGACCAAATATATTTTTCCAAGTCGAATTAGCATGTTTCCAAGCTTTTCTGTGTGTTCCAAGCCATGTTTTTAAAAATATGCGTTTCTCGGCGAGAAAAGCGCATTTTCGCAAATGCTGTCGGGGAGGGTTCAAAGAGTGGGCTTTTGCTGGGATTAAGTTAAAATTGGACCAAATATATTTTTCTAAGTCGAATCAGCATGTTTCCAAGCTTTTCTGTGTGTTCCAAGCCATGTTTTTAAAAATATGCTTTTCTCGGCGAGAAAAGCGCATTTTAGCAAATGCAGTCGGGGAGGGTTCAAAGAGTGGGCTTTTGCTGGGATTAAGTTAAAATTGGACCAAATATATTTTTCCAAGTCGAATTAGCATGTTTTCAAGCTTTTCTGTGTGTTCCAAGCTATATTTTTAAAAATATGCGTTTCTCGCCGAAAAAAGCGCATTTTCGCAAATGCTGTCGGGGAGGGTTCAAAGAGTGGGCTTTTGCTGGGATTAAGTTAAAATTGGAACAAATATATTTTTCCAAGTCGAATTAGCATGTTTCCAAGCTTTTCTGTGTGTTCAATGCCATGTTTTTAAAAATATGCGTTTCTCGGCGAAAAAAGCGCATTTTCGCAAATGCTGTCGGGGAGGGTTCAAAGAGTGGGCTTTTGCTGGGATTAAGTTAAAATTGGACCAAATGTATTTTTCTAAGTCAAATCAGCATGTTTCCAAGCTTTTCTGTGTGTTCAATGCCATGTTTTTAAAAATATGCGTTTCTCGGCGAGAAAAGCGCATTTTCGCAAATGCTGTCGGGGAGGGTTCAAAGAGTGGGCTTTTGCTGGGATTAAGTTAAAATTGGACCAAATATATTTTTCTAAGTCGAACTGGCATGTATCCAAGCTTTTCTGTGTGTTCCAAGCCATGTTTTTAAAAATATGCTTTTCTCGGCGAGAAAAGCGCATTTTCGCAAATGCTGTCGGGGAGGGTTCAAAGAGTGGGCTTTTGCTGGGATTAAGTTAAAATTGGACCAAATATATTTTTCCAAGTCGAATTAGCATGTTTCCAAGCTTTTCTGTGTGTTCCAAGCCATGTTTTTAAAAATATGCGTTTCTCGGCGAGAAAAGCGCATTTTCGCAAATGCTGTCGGGGAGGGTTCAAAGAGTGGGCTTTTGCTGGGATTAAGTTAAAATTGGACCAAATATATTTTTCCAAGTCGAATTAGCATGTTTCCAAGCTTTTCTGTGTGTTCCAAGCCATGTTTTTAAAAATATGCGTTTCTCGGCGAGAAAAGCGCATTTTCGCAAATGCTGTCGGGGAGGGTTCAAAGAGTGGGCTTTTGCTGGGATTAAGTTACAATTGGACCAAATATATTTTTCTATTTCGAATTAGCATGTTTCCAAGCTTTTCTCTGTTTTCAATGCCATGTTTGCAAAAATATGCGTTTCTCGGCGAGAAAAGTGCATTTTCGCAAATGCTGTCGGGGAGGGTTCAAAGAGTGGGCTTTTGCTGGGATTAAGTACAAATTGGACCAAATGTATTTTTCCAAGTCGAATCAGCATGTTTCCAAGCTTTTCTGTGTGTTCAAAGCCATGTTTTTAAAAATATGCGTTTCTCGGCGAGAAAAGTGCATTTTCGCAAATGCTGTCGGGGAGGGTTCAAAGAGTGGGCTTTTGCTGGGATTAAGTTAAAATTGGACCAAATATATTTTTCCAAGTCGAACTGGCATGTTTCCAAGCTTTTCTGTGTGTTCCAAGCCATGTTTTTAAAAATATGCTTTTCTCGGCGAGAAAAGCGCATTTTAGCAAATGCTGTCGGGGAGGGTTCAAAGAGTGGGCTTTTGCTGGGATTAAGTTAAAATTGGACCAAATATATTTTTCCAAGTCGAATTAGCATGTTTCCAAGCTTTTCTGTGTGTTCCAAGCCATGTTTTTAAAAATATGCGTTTCTCGGCGAAAAAAGCGCATTTTCGCAAATGCTGTCGGGGAGGGTTCAAAGAGTGGGCTTTTGCTGGGATTAAGTTAAAATTGGACCAAATATATTTTTCCAAGTCGAATTAGCATGTTTCCAAGCTTTTCTGTGTGTTCCAAGCCATGTTTTTAAAAATATGCGTTTCTCGGCGAGAAAAGCGCATTTTCGCAAATGCTGTCGGGGAGGGTTCAAAGAGTGGGCTTTTGCTGGGATTAAGTTACAATTGGACCAAATATATTTTTCTATTTCGAATTAGCATGTTTCCAAGCTTTTCTCTGTTTTCAATGCCATGTTTGCAAAAATATGCGTTTCTCGGCGAAAAAAGCGCATTTTCGCAAATGCTGTCGGGGAGGGTTCAAAGAGTGGGCTTTTGCTGGGATTAAGTTAAAATTGGACCAAATGTATTTTTCTAAGTCAAATCAGCATGTTTCCAAGCTTTTCTGTGTGTTCAAAACCATGTTTTTAAAAATATGCGTTTCTCGGCGAAAAAAGCGCATTTTCGCAAATGCTGTCGGGGAGGGTTCAAAGAGTGGGCTTTTGCTGGGATTAAGTTAAAATTGGACCAAATATATTTTTCCAAGTCGAACTGGCATGTTTCCAAGCTTTTCTGTGTGTTCCAAGCCATGTTTTTAAAAATATGCTTTTCTCGGCGAGAAAAGCGCATTTTAGCAAATGCAGTCGGGGAGGGTGCAAAGAGTGGGCCTTTTCTGGGATTAAGTTAAAATTGGACCAAATGTATTTTTCCAAGTCGAATTAGCATGTTTTCAAGCTTTTCTGTGTGTTCCAAGCCATATTTTTAAAAATATGCGTTTCTCGGCGAAAAAAGCGCATTTTCGCAAATGCCGTCGGGGAGGGTTCAAAGAGTGGGCCTTTTCTGGGATTAAGTTAAAATTTGACCAAATGTATTTTTCCAAGTCGAATTAGCATGTTTCCAAGCTTTTCTGTGTGTTCCAAGCCATGTTTTTAAAAATATGCGTTTCTCGGCGAGAAAAAGCGCATTTTCGCAAATGCTGTCGGGGAGGGTTCAAAGAGTGGGCTTTTGCTGGGATTAAGTTAAAATTGGACCAAATATATTTTTCCAAGTCGAATTAGCATGTTTCCAATCATTTCTGTGTGTTCAAGCCATGTTTTTAAAAATATGCGTTTCTCGGCGAGAAAAGCGCATTTTCGCAAATGCTGTCGGGGAGGGTTCAAAGAGTGGGCTTTTGCTGGGATTAAGTTAAAATTGGACCAAATATATTTTTCCAAGTCGAATTAGCATGTTTACAAGCTTTTCTGTGTGTTCTAAGACATGTTTTTAAAAATATGCGTTTCTCGGCGAAAAAAGCGCATTTTCGCAAATGCTGTCGGGGAGGGTTCAAAGAGTGGGCTTTTGCTGGGATTAAGTTAAAATTGGACCAAATATATTTTTCTAAGTCGAACTGGCATGTTTCCAAGCTTTTCTGTGTGTTCCAAGCCATGTTTTTAAAAATATGCTTTTCTCGGCGAGAAAAGCGCATTTTAGCAAATGCAGTCGGGGAGGGTTCAAAGAGTGGGCCTTTTCTGGGATTAAGTTAAAATTTGACCAAATATATTTTTCCAAGTCGAATTAGCATGTTTCCAAGCTTTTCTGTGCGTTCCAAGCCATGTTTTTAAAAATATGCGTTTCTCGGCGAGAAAAGCGCATTTTCGCAAATGCTGTCGGGGAGGGTTCAAAGAGTGGGCTTTTGCTGGGATTAAGTTAAAATTGGACCAAATATATTTTTCCAAGTCGAATTAGCATGTTTCCAAGCTTTTCTGTGTGTTCCAAGGCATGTTTGCAAAAATATGCGTTTCTCGGCGAGAAAAGCGCATTTTCGCAAATGCTGTCGGGGAGGGTTCAAAGAGTGGGCTTTTGCTGGGATAAAGTTAGAATTTGACCAAATATATTTTTCTAAATCGAATAAGCATGTTTGCAAACTTTTCTCTGTGTTCAATGCCATGTTTTTAAAAATATGCGTTTCTCGGCGAAAAAAGCGCATTTTCGCAAATGCTGTCGGGGAGGGTTCAAAGAGTGGGCTTTTGCTGGGATTAAGTTACAATTGGACCAAATATATTTTTCTAAGTCAAATCAGCATGTTTCCAAGCTTTTCTCTGTGTTCAATGCCATGTTTTTAAAAATATGCGTTTCTCGTCGAGAAAAGCGCATTTTCGCAAATGCTGTCGGGGAGGGTTCAAAGAGTGGGCTTTTGCTGGGATTAAGTTAAAATTGGACCAAATATATTTTTCTAAGTCGAACTGGCATGTTTCCAAGCTTTTCTGTGTGTTCCAAGCCATGTTTTTAAAAATATGCTTTTCTCGGCGAGAAAAGCGCATTTTAGCAAATGCAGTCGGGGAGGGTGCAAAGAGTGGGCCTTTTCTGGGATTAAGTTAAAATTTGACCAAATATATTTTTCCAAGTCGAATTAGCATGTTTCCAAGCTTTTCTGTGCGTTCCAAGCCATGTTTGCAAAAATATGCGTTTCTCGGCGAGAAAAGCGCATTTTCGCAAATGCTGTCGGGGAGGGTTCAAAGAGTGGGCTTTTGCTGGGATTAAGTTAAAATTGGACCAAATATATTTTTCCAAGTCGAATTAGCATGTTTCCAAGCTTTTCTGTGTGTTCCAAGCCATGTTTTTAAAAATATGCGTTTCTCGGCGGAAAAAAGCGCATTTTCTAAAATGCTGTCGGGGAGGGTTCAAAGAGTGGGCTTTTGCTGGGATTAAGTTAAAATTGGACCAAATATATTTTCCTGAGTCGAATCAGCATGTTTCCAAGCTTTTCTCTGTGTTCAATGCCATGTTTTTAAAAATAGGCTATGCGTTTCTCTGCGAAAAAAGCGCATTTTCGCAAATGCTGTCGGGGAGGGTTCAAAGAGTGGGCTTTTGCAGGGATTAAGTTAAAATTGGACCAAATATATTTTTCCAAGTCGAATTAGCATGTTTTCAAGCTTTTCTGTGTGTTCCAAGCCATATTTTTTTAAAATATGCGTTTCTCGGCGAAAAAAGCGCATTTTCGCAAATGCTGTCGGGGAGGGTTCAAAGAGTGGGCTTTTGCTGGGATTAAGTTAAAATTGGACCAAATATATTTTTCCAAGTCGAATTAGCATGTTTCCAAGCTTTTCTGTGTGTTCCAAGCCATGTTTTTAAAAATATGCTTTTCTCGGCGAGAAAAGCGCATTTTAGCAAATGCAGTCGGGGAGGGTGCAAAGAGTGGGCCTTTTCTGGGATTAAGTTAAAATTTGACCAAATATATTTTTCCAAGTCGAATTAGCATGTTTCCAAGCTTTTCTGTGTGTTCCAAGCCATATTTTTAAAAATATGCGTTTCTCGGCGAAAAAAGCGCATTTTCGCAAATGCTGTCGGGGAGGGTTCAAAGAGTGGGCTTTTGCTGGGATTAAGTTAAAATTGGACCAAATATATTTTTCCAAGTCGAATTAGCATGTTTCCAAGCTTTTCTGTGTGTTCCAAGCCATGTTTTTAAAAATATGCGTTTCTCGGCGAGAAAAGCGCATTTTCGCAAATGCTGTCGGGGAGGGTTCAAAGAGTGGGCTTTTGCTGGGATTAAGTTAAAATTGGACCAAATATATTTTTCTAAGTCGAATAAGCATGTTTACAAGCTTTTCTGTGTGTTCAATGCCATGTTTTTAAAAATATGCGTTTCTCGGCGGAAAAAAGCGCATTTTCGCAAATGCTGTCGGGGAGGGTTCAAAGAGTGGGCTTTTGCTGGGATTAAGTTAAAATTGGACCAAATATATTTTTCCAAGTCGAATTAGCATGTTTCCAAGCTTTTCTGTGTGTTCCAAGCCATGTTTTTAAAAATATGCGTTTCTCGGCGAAAAAAGCGCATTTTCGCAAATGCTGTCGGGGAGGGTTCAAAGAGTGGGCTTTTGCTGGGATTAAGTTAAAATTGGACCAAATATATTTTTCCAAGTCGAATTAGCATGTTTCCAAGCTTTTCTGTGTGTTCCAAGCCATGTTTTTAAAAATATGCGTTTCTCGGCGAGAAAAGCGCATTTTCGCAAATGCTGTCGGGGAGGGTTCAAAGAGTGGGCTTTTGCTGGGATTAAGTTAAAATTTGACCAAATATATTTTTCCAAGTCGAATTAGCATGTTTGCAAACTTTTCTCTGTGTTCAATGCCATGTTTTTAAAAATAGGCTATGCGTTTCTCGGCGAAAAAAGCGCATTTTCGCAAATGCTGTCGGGGAGGGTTCAAAGAGTGGGCTTTTGCTGGGATTAAGTTAAAATTGGACCAAATATATTTTTCCAAGTCGAATTAGCATGTTTTCAAGCTTTTCTGTGTGTTCCAAGCTATATTTTAAAAAAAATATGCGTTTCTCGGCGAAAAAAGCGCATTTTCGCAAATGCTGTCGGGGAGGGTTCAAAGAGTGGGCTTTTGCTGGGATTAAGTTAAAATTGGACCAAATGTATTTTTCCAAGTCGAATTAGCATGTTTTCAAGCTTTTCTGTGTGTTCCAAGCCATATTTTTAAAAATATGCGTTTCTCGGCGAAAAAAGCGCATTTTCGCAAATGCCGTCGGGGAGGGTTCAAAGAGTGGGCCTTTTCTGGGATTAAGTTAAAATTTGACCAAATATATTTTTCCAAGTCGAATTAGCATGTTTCCAAGCTTTTCTGTGCGTTCCAAGCCATGTTTGCAAAAATATGCGTTTCTCGGCGAGAAAAGCGCATTTTCGCAAATGCTGTCGGGGAGGGTTCAAAGAGTGGGCTTTTGCTGGGATTAAGTTAAAATTGGACCAAATATATTTTTCTAAGTCGAACTGGCATGTTTCCAAGCTTTTCTGTGTGTTCCAAGCCATGTTTTTAAAAATATGCTTTTCTCGGCGAGAAAAGCGCATTTTAGCAAATGCTGTCGGGGAGGGTTCAAAGAGTGGGCATTTGCTGGGATTAAGTTAAAATTTGACCAAATATTTTTCCAAGTCGAATTAGCATGTTTCCAAGCTTTTCTGTGTGTTCCAAGACATGTTTTTAAAAATATGCGTTTCTCGGCGAAAAAAAGCGCATTTTCGCAAATGCTGTCGGGGAGGATTCAAAGAATGGGCTTTTGCTGGGATTAAGTTAAAATTGGACCAAATATATTTTTCCAAGTCAAATCAGCATGTTTCCAAGCTTTTCTCTGTGTTCAATGCCATGTTTTTAAAAATATGCGTTTCTCGGCGAGAAAAGCGCATTTTCGCAAATGCTGTCGGGGAGGGTTCAAAGAGTGGGCTTTTGCTGGGATTAAGTTAAAATTGGACCAAATATATTTTTCTAAGTCGAACTGGCATGTTTCCAAGCTTTTCTGTGTGTTCTAAGCCATGTTTTTAAAAATATGCTTTTCTCGGCGAGAAAAGCGCATTTTCGCAAATGCTGTCGGGGAGGGTGCAAAGAGTGGGCTTTTGCTGGGATTAAGTTACAATTGGACCAAATATATTTTTCTAAGTCGAATCAGCATGTTTCCAAGCTTTTCTGTGTGTTCAAAGCCATGTTTTTTAAAAATATGCGTTTCTCGGCGAAAAAAGCGCATTTTCGCAAATGCTGTCGGGGAGGGTTCAAAGAGTGGGCTTTTGCTGGGATTAAGTTAAAATTGGACCAAATATATTTTTCCAAGTCGAATTAGCATGTTTTCAAGCTTTTCTGTGTGTTCCAAGCCATGTTTTTAAAAATATGCGTTTCTCGGCGAAAAAAGCGCATTTTCGCAAATGCTGTCGGGGAGGGTTCAAAGAGTGGGCTTTTGCTGGGATTAAGTTAAAATTGGACCAAATATATTTTTCCAAGTCGAATTAGCATGTTTTCAAGCTTTTCTGTGTGTTCCAAGCCATATTTTTAAAAATATGCGTTTCTCGGCGAAAAAAGCGCATTTTCGCAAATGCTGTCGGGGAGGGTTCAAAGAGTGGGCTTTTGCTGGGATTAAGTTAAAATTGGACCAAATATATTTTTCCAAGTAGAATTAGCATGTTTTCAAGCTTTTCTGTGTGTTCCAAGCATTTTTAAAAATTTTTCTCGGCGAAAATTTTCGCTGCGTCGGGGAGGGTTCAAAGAGTGGGCTTTTGCTGGGATTAAGTTAAAATTGGACCAAATATATTTTTCCAAGTCGAATTAGCATGTTTTCAAGCTTTTCTGTGTGTTCAAGCCATGTTTTTAAAAATATGCGTTTCTCGGCTAAAATTTTCGCAAATGCTGTTTCAAAGAGTGGGCTTTTGCTGGGATTAAGTTAAAATTGGACCAACTATATTTTTCCAAGTCGAATTAGCATGTTTCCAAGCTTTTCTGTGTGTTCAAGCCATGTTTTTAAAAATATGCGTTTCTCGAAAAAAAAGCATTTTAAAATGCTGTCGGGGAGGGTTCAAAGAGTGGGCTTTTGCTGGGATTAAGTTAAAATTGGACCAAATATATTTTTCCAAGTCGAATTAGCATGTTTCCAAGCTTTTCTGTGTGTTCCAAGCCATGTTTTTAAAAATATGCGTTTCTCGGCGAAAAAAGCGCATTTTCGCAAATGCTGTCGGGGAGGGTTCAAAGAGTGGGCTTTTGCTGGGATTAAGTTAAAATTGGACCAAATATATTTTTCCAAGTCGAATTAGCATGTTTCCAAGCTTTTCTGTGTGTTCCAAGACATGTTTGCAAAAATATGCGTTTCTCGGCGAGAAAAGCGCATTTTCGCAAATGCTGTCGGGGAGGGTTCAAAGAGTGGGCTTTTGCTGGGATTAAGTTAAAATTGGACCAAATATATTTTTCCAAGTCGAATTAGCATGTTTTCAAGCTTTTCTGTGTGTTCCAAGCTATATTTTTTAAAAATATGCGTTTCTCGGCGAAAAAAGCGCATTTTCGCAAATGCTGTCGGGGAGGGTTCAAAGAGTGGGCTTTTGCTGGGATTAAGTTAAAATTGGACCAAATATATTTTTCCAAGTCGAATTAGCATGTTTTCAAGCTTTTCTGTGTGTTCCAAGCCATATTTTTAAAAATATGCGTTTCTCGGCGAAAAAAGCGCATTTTCGCAAATGCTGTCGGGGAGGGTTCAAAGAGTGGGCTTTTGCTGGGATTAAGTTAAAATTGGACCAAATATATTTTTCTAAGTCGAACTGGCATGTTTCCAAGCTTTTCTGTGTGTTCCAAGCCATGTTTTTAAAAATATGCGTTTCGGCGAGAAAAGCGCATTTTCGCAAATGCTGTCGGGGAGGGTTCAATGAGTGGGCTTTTGCTGGGATTAAGTTAAAATTGGACCAAATATATTTTTCTAAGTCGAACTGGCATGTTTCCAAGCTTTTCTGTGTGTTCCAAGGCATGTTTGCAAAAATATGCGTTTCTCGGCGAGAAACGCGCATTTTCGCAAATGCTGTCGGGGAGGGTTCAAAGAGTGGGCTTTTGCTGGGATAAAGTTAAAATTTGACCAAATATATTTTTCTAAATCGAATAAGCATGTTTGTCTTTTCTGCATGTGTTCAAGCCATTTTTTTAAAAATATGATTTCATAAAACGCATTTTCGCAAATGCTGTCGGGAGGGTTCAAAGAGTGGGCTTTTGCTGGGATTAAGTTAAAATTGGACCAAATATATTTTTCAAGTCGAACTGGCATGTTTCCAAGCTTTTCTGTGTGTTCCAAGCCATGTTTTTAAAAATATGCTTTTCTCAGGCGGTGATGCCCATTTTAGCAAATGCAGTCTGGGAGGGTCCCCTCTCTGGTTCTCCGGGCCTGGAGCTTCTGGGGCTGGTTCTGGTTTTACAACTGCTGCTTGCAGATGATGATAATATTTCAACTCCAGTCAAGTCCCACCACACGAGGGCACACACACGGACATTTTATTTTAAAAAAGGTCCCATGTTCCCCGCTGTTGCCGGGGAACATAGGACCTTCTTTCTAAATAAGGGTCCTATGTTCCCCAGTTCCATACAGACCAGGGAACATAAGACCTTTTTTGGAAAAAACGGGGAACATAGGAGCCGGGGAACATAGATACGCTCCCACTCCCTGTCATCATTTCATCGATTTATAATGTTTAAAGTTTGAATTCAGTGGGGAAGCTTTTTGTCTTCTTCTTTGATGTGGTGCATTTGTGTGGCAGCGTTATAGCACCACACCAGCTCCACACAGGCCTGGCACAATACTACAGTATTTTGAGTCATGTAAACACAGTCTAAAAGATCTCATCCTTCCTTACTGTCCTAGCAGAGCACTCTGCTCCCAGAATGCAGGTCTGTTATGGCGCTTTTCCACTGGAACGGTACCAGCATGGCACGGCACGGCTCGGCTCGGTTTGGTTGTGTTTCCATTACAGCTGAGTTCTCTAGTACCTCCTCAGCGGGGGCGGCATGGTGGTGTTCGCAGGGCCGCATTGTCCGATCGATCCGCTCGTCAGCTCCAAACTCACTCGTCTGCACCTCGTTAACAGACACAGTGTGGATTTACACACAGCAACAGTTAACTCAGGTGAAGTAATAACAGTCTCGACACAGATCAGCTGGCGCTGTTGCCGCTCTGTTTTTGAAATTTCCGGGTTTGATTCTCATGTCCGACGTCACACTCGCGCTGACTCTCTGCCCAATCAGCAGAAGGCAGTTGGATGACGTCACGTTATAGTATCGCTTCGGCTCGCTTGGAACCAGGGCCGAGGAGGTACTAAAAATGGGACCTGGTACCAGGTACTAGGGCTAGTGGAAACACGCAAATAGCGCACCGAGCCGAGCCGTGTCGTACCGTGCTAGTGGAAACGCGCCATTAGTGACTCCCAGTAACTAGAGCCTTCAGTTACCGGGCTCCTTTACTGTGGAACCAGCTCTCTCTAGGGGTCAAAGAGGCAGACATTCTAATTACATGTAAGTCTAGGCCAGGGGTATTCAATTAAAATTCATTGAGGTCCAGTTACTAAACTTTCATCCAAGTGAAAGGTCTGAACCTTATAAAGTCCAAATGGCGTCTTATAGACTACCCCTATGTCAATTAAATAAAATCAACAAAGTGCATTTTCAAATCTATTGTCAAATTTAATGTCGTTTTTTTAGTGCACTTGTATAGTAAACAACTAGCCCACCCCCCCTTTTCATGAATAAATAAGGGGTTTTCCCTGTTTGTTTGGTGTTTTTTTTCCTTTCTTTTTTTGAGGCCAAGGTGTCAAAAGCATCTTGATAACTGCACTGTCATTGCATTGTACCCCTCCATTAAATAGGCTACTGTATGGAAGGAGGCTGAAAATCACAGGATATGTCTGTTCTGTTCTGGTGATGCAAGTCAGTAGTCCTGAAACGGGTGTTTCTCTTCAACAGTATAACACACATTTTACATCTCAGAGCCGACGTCTTTCTGCATACGGACTTCCTGCTCCTTTCAAACGGGGCAGAGCTCCGTGTGAACAAGTTAGGAGAGATGGGCTACAGACTGAGGGAGAACCGGGGGCTCTGACACAACACCAGCAGGAGAAGCAGGAAACAAGCACATCACACTGAATACGCACCGCGACGGCGTTGCTTTCGGTTGTGAGCACACATGAAAGTAAATGGGTTTGTGCGCACAAGAGGCCCATCTGAACGGCCCCCACGCACACACACAACCAAGGCGGCGGTGGTGGCAGCAGCAGCTTGCCTTTGACTTCAGCATCAACTTTTGCTGCACTCCGTCTCCTTTCTCTTTCCCCCTCGGACGCACTGGCCACGCAGGGTAAACAAACGATCTGATTGGCTCAATTGAGTGAGGCTGTCGTATTGACTGAGCCCGCTGTCCCGTCGGAACGGGAAAATGTTAACTTATTAGAGGTCTCAGGTCCAGATCGAACCATCACTCGGTCTGGGTCCGGACCGAGGTCCGCCATGTGGTGATACCTGGTCTAGACTGAAGACCTTCCTTTATGACAGAGCTTTTAGTTAGGGCTGGTTCAGGTAGCTCTGAACCATTGTA
>JARUPV020000053.1:0-25000 GCA_030347415.2 Decapterus maruadsi | reverse complement strand
TCAGTTGAGTTTGCTTCTGTTGCAATTTGTTTAACCTTTTCTCATAAAATGACTGGACTAAAAAGGGGTATAAGTGATATTTGCTCCTGACAAAGTGCCCCTTCATAGCATTTTTAACAGATAGTTTTTTCACATCCATCAATCCAGATTTATTGTTACTGTGCAAATTCATTTTTATTATACATTTATGTACCCATAATATGTCACTGTTCTAATTTGTATTGACTTGACCATGCAATCACAAACACATGGACATTAGATTTTAACTTTACTGTTCATGCTCCTCTCCAGTTTGAACAGCATTTCTACATTACAGTAATGTACAGTTTCCAGAAGAGAACAAACCAATGTAAAAACAGAATAGGTAGATAATGTCTGCAACACAATGACCATAGGCCTGATTCAACATATTTTTCCACCTCAACAAAAATGCTGATCAATCCACTCAAGATTACTTCTTAGCTGATCCTAAGTCATTTCATCAAAGTTCTCTTAACTTGACAATTCAATGTTATGAATGATATATCTGAAAGACAGGTGTCAAGGTGTTGACAGATGTCAACAGATTGTAGTGCTAATGAAATGAAATGGGGACAAATGAGTGATGAAGGATGGAAGAAAACCACTGAGAGAGAGAAAGTATGAGACAAAGCAGAAAGGAGCAAGAGATGAATGTAAGTATGTCTGAGAGGGTGGGGTGGGGGTGGGGGGCAGTCTGGGTACAGGCCAAGGACACTGTGCCTTTCAGAAAACCTCATCAGCCGCCCAGACTCCATCACTGCAGTGTTTCTCAGACGGGGGAACACGCTGTGGAGTGCCGTTTCCAGATTGGTTCGGCCAGGTAAACACACAGGCTGGCTGCTTTAAATAATTCAGCAATAGCCCTTTTGCCTTGAATACAGATGAGACAGGCAGAAAAGAACCAATCAAGTCAGGTCGACGTGTTAAAAGAGGGACTGGTTTACATCTGTGTTCACAATGTTTTTAGCCTTGAAACAAGCTTCTTTCGTGCTCCAACAGTTGCTGTCAATATGAGACAGAGTTGTTAAGCTGCTAAGCCAGAAAACCTACAAGCTCCAAACCCTCCCTCTACTGCATATAAAGGCAGAATAGTGTGTAAATTTGGAGAATTATCTGACAATGGCTTAAATAAATCGCTTAAGGAGGAGAAGCAGCATATAAACAATGAACATTTTACTGACAGCAGCTTTATGGTGCAGCTGCAGACAAGGTTGATGACAGTGAATCAAAACGACTAAGTATGAGTGTGGACTGTCCAAGAAAATAATGAGCTGAAGGATGCCAAAAAGCCCCTCGGAGCTGAGGGAAATTGCCCTTCCCACTTTTCCAAAATAAACAATAACAGGAGCTTTAAGCAAATCTACAAAAGCTAAGTTGGGGGAATAAGATATTAGATAAGATATAAGTGTTGTTTTTCTTCTTGATTTGTTTTTAGACTTGTCTGATTCCTGAACCAAGCCAACTTGTTCTCTCCTGATAGATGTGTGGGATCTGATCTGTTAAAGTTTCAGACATTTTGGCTTCTTGTCAGTTTCTAGCTGAGAAAAAGTCAGAATATCTCATCGTCTCATCTCGAAATATCAGGAGCCATTTCGCTGCAAGAGGTTTAACGATCTCAAGGAAATGGTGCTTGACTAGATTATTTATTAGGGGTAAGAAAAATTTGATCTACAATTGTGAAAGGACATTGACTTTGTCACCCTGCAAAAAGGGGCAATTCAACAGAGAGCAACCCCTGTCTCCAGGTTTCACCTTCACAGTCACAACACAGGCTAAGCCCTGATACTTAAGCTGTAAAATACAACCATAATGCTTGGCACTGCTCTGGAGAACCACTACACTGGGTATTGAGTGATATAGCTCAGTTCCCCCGATGCTTATTTACTTACTTCAGCCAGTTGCCACGGTAGCATGCTCCCCACCACCCCATTATCTTCACCACCCACTCAAGCATACATATACAGTAGTCTGCACAAACACACACCACCGCACGCTGGGCCCTGGTGAAATGAATCCTTCTGGATCAGCACTGCACTGGCCATTTGGCACAATGAGCCGCCATGAATAATTCACCAAGGAGAGGTGCGATGGAGAGGAGAGGAGAGGAGAGGAGAGGAGAGGAGAGGAGAGGAGAGGAGAGGAGAGGAGAGGAGAGGAGAGGAGAGGAGAGGAGAGGAGAGGAGAGGAGAGGAGAGGAGAGGAGAGGAGAGGAGAGGAGAGGAGAACCTGGGACTTTGCCAACATGTGAGCAGCAAAGGAGAGGAGACACTAGAAAGGAATAACCATGATCAAATTTGCTGAGTCAATAGTGGGAGCTGTGTGTGCGCAAGTGTGTTTTGAGTGTGCGATGCATGTGTGTGACAGCACAGAGGTCCCTTTGTGCTGCCCTGTGCAGATGCCTGTGCACAAACACACTGGGACGACCGAGCCGTGCCAGACTCTGCTGCCTCCCTCTCTTCTCCCTCCATCCATCCACACAGCTCTGTTTCACTTCTAAAGCTGCCAGAGACTCACTTTAGATTGTAGTCAACAAGAGAAAACAACATTCAATTCACCCTGATCCACTTGATATTAATTAGATAAATGCATCTTATCAATTGATACCAAAGATATTATATGAGGTGGTTTCTCATTGCAGGATTACAGCGTCCAGGTGCAAAAAATTCCTGTTGAATATTGAATATAATTAGTGACAAAGCACAAAACATTTATCTATGTTGTCTCTAAAGCAAAAAAATACTCTAAATCAAGGACGAGGAGGAGGATGTGTGGATCAATATGCTGATTTTGCACCATAGTTTAGCTTTGCTTACTGTAACTTTGACAAAAACTCTGGTTTCTGAAGGTCTAAACTGACTGTAGATTTTTATTTTCTCTTGTTTTCTAGTGTCTTTGACAACGGAAAGGCAAACGCCCAGTCTGGCCACACAGCTGTGGCACTGGCACTGGAAAGATCTTATTTAGGCTCTCTCCAGCCTGCAGCCTAGCAGCTTACAGGTTAAAGCAACAATGCAACTTGCACCACCAGCTGATAATGAGGGTGAACCTCTGTCTCTTTCCTCCACAGACCACCTTGATTAATCCAGGAGTAAAAGGAGAGAGCTCATGAGCAGATTTTATTCATCTGAAAAGCTTAGAGAAAAGACTAAATACAATGTAGGCTGACAGTGACTAAGTTACCAAAGTTTTGTTTCAAAGTACAAATAGGACAATCCTCTTAGAAAGTTTCTGAATATAGATATATCACTGGTCATATCTGTGAGTGTGACTAAACAAACACTAACCCCCAACTAATGGTTCCACAGTAAATTGTATTTTCAGAAGCATTTTTGTGAGATCAGGTCACAGCTGTTTCAGCTTTGTTTGTTGAATAAAAAAACTATTAAAATCCATCCTTTCCCTATGTGATGCCTAGTAACAGACACAGCAAAGTTAGGGTTGGTCATCCCATTTGATACTGTGAGCCAAACCAAACCCCAGAGGTGATGATTATGACAACATTAGGTGGGTCAAAACAGTAAAAACATCTTTCTACATTTGGTGTATAAACACAGCAGTCACTTACGTGGCAACCTGATGCATGACCTTGGTGGAGGTGTCCTTCAGCGTGTCCTTCAGGTTGTCCTTAAAGTTGCTGAAGAACTTCCCAGCTCCTCCCTTCACCATATCCAACAGTCCTCCACCGTAATTGGCATCTAAATCTGGGAATGATATTGGCCAATCAGAATCCAGCGGGATATAACACACACATGCACACACATAAAGACGCACACTGACAATGCAGGTGTTGAACACTGTTGAAAACTCAGATCTTAGTGTTTTTTAAAAAAGTAACTATTCTTTACAGATCAGATCAATGTCGACTGAAAATATGTGATGGTTCAGTTCTGCACTGGACTGCAGAGGAAATGCACAAATGAGTCAATGAACACCCCAACAAGTACATATGTGTGTAGTTGTTTTGTGTTTGTGCATTTAAAGAGTAAAGCAAGTATTGGAAGAGATCCAATATCTGAGTCAGCATTCCTCCACTGATCTGAGATTTCTTCTCTCTTTCTGTCTCTCGCCTCTATTTGTACTGTACCTGCACATTAACAACCACAGTGGCATCACTTGAGGTATAAGTCGGCATTGCTGCCAAATCAGCAGACGTTAAACATGATGCAGCAGAAAATCAACCACAACTGGGATTTTTAGCATTTTCAGAGTCGACCGTCTCTGAAGCACCTGGGTTCATTAAGAACTTCTCGTTCTCTTCCTCAGACCGACACTTGACCACCTTGTGCTCTTCCTCATCATCTGGAACGGGTTACGTCAAAGATCAGGTGCCAAAAAAGAATCAAGTTATAGGTCGGTCTTTGTTGAAAACCAGCCCTTGGCTCAGGTGGTGTTTCACTTTGGTTATTTTCAAATGCAATTGTCTGCAATCTGTCTCAGTTTGGTGTGAAAGTCAAACAGGGAGATAACACAAGCAGCAGCCCACTCTGACCATAGCATCTCCCTACACTGTAATACACTGTCTGTGCACAGCTGCTGCTTGATGCAACTCACAGTAATAGAAGAAATTAAGCAAAACATCATCAAGGAGAAGAATTTCATTGTGAAAATAGGACCTTGTGTGTATACACTGCTCATGAGGGCAAAACTGGGAGAAGTAAAGTTAAGTATGATATCAAGTTGGCTGCAGTTTGTGTAATGTTGTTGTTCACTGTAGACCTGACATAAAATCTCTCAGGTTAGCTCTTCTTCAAATATGAGGAATAATTTATGTGTTTCCATCACATCTAAATGAAACAACTACAATATAAAGTTTAATTAGGGTTACATCTGAAAGAGTGGGTACAGCACAGGTCCCAGGGAAATGGTTAGTTAGTTATACCTCTTCTCTGGCATATTTACTGTATATACTATATTTCCGAGATATAATTTGTACAGTCCAACAGCAGACTTTTATACTTAACACACACCGTCTCAGAACAAATCTGTCTAGACAGAGCTGCTGGCTGTTGAGATAAAGTTTCCCGTGTATTCATCGAGCAACTGTTTCTCTCCTCACTTTATCACATGCCGTACTTGTCTGTTCTTGATCCCTCTCCCCTTCCTCTCTTTCCCTGTCTTGCTCCCTCCATCTTGCCCTCCTTCACCATGTTATATTTGAAACGATGCTTCACTAGTTCCAAATTTAGACTTTTCATCTCTGAGGCCTGATATGTGCGACAGCGATTTATTTTTCTTCCAAGGAATAAAGCTCCTGCTTGTTGAGCTAATGCTGAACAGCATATGATCCACAGATATTTTCTAAACTCTACTGGAACTTTGCCTGTGGCACTCAAGATTACCAGTGTTGAAGAATGTTTTTTTTTTTACTGAACAGACACACTGACACTGACTGAACAAATATTCATGTCAACCAGGTTGTCTCAGATTTGGTTTGAAAATTTCAGCAAAAAAGGTTTTGGTAACATGAGACATGAAGTTTGAAAGACATCTTTTGTGGGAAGTCCTAAGAGTCAGGATATTTCAGCCTCTGTGGATTTCACTATTTTTTTTAATTGTGAGTCCCCCAACTTATTGAAAATGCATTGCTAAATCACTGAAGATACTTTTAAAAGGCTTTATCTATAAGTTTTCTCTGCTTTCCTTCCAGGAGCGGTTGGTGGTGGTGGTGGCTGTCACTTGAGAAGACCTTCAGCCATCGTTGATGAGAAGTTGACCTCAGAGCAGCACTTTATCTTCAGGGCTGATTGAAGATGAGGGTAAGTCGCTATTATTCAGTGATAAGATGGGCCGGGGTTAGCTGGTTAGTGTGCTAACATCATAAGAAGAAGAAAAGAGGCAGCTCACTTCATTTGAAATGTTGCTTCCAGACTGGTAAGAAAATGGCTGTTAATTCATCAACAGGTATTAGATTAAAAAGATCAGAAAGGGCCATTCACATCAATTGCTGAAAACCACCACAAGGTTTTTACAAAACAACACTAGTAAGGCATTAGTATTTAAAAAGGACCATGAAAGAATTAATGCAAATTTCATCGCTGACATTTTCTCATCTGGCCTTTTTAAACCTCACAACACAACCTCAACCAAACAGCAGGCCTGATTTTTTTTCCACCTCTTGTGAAACTGCACACAGCACAGATGTACTGTCCTCACCTTTATGAGGTGAATCTTTTTGTGTGGCCTTGGGGCATTTCATCTTTATTTATCTGTACAGCAGAGTGTCAATGGGAGAAAAAATGAGAAAGGACAATATACAGCAAAGAATGAACTCTCAAAAAAACATGCTCACTGTTTTTTAACAACAGATTTGTACAAAAATAACCTCCATTAACCCTGGAGCTGGATGAATTAAATTATTAATTCTTATTAATAATGCCAGATACATATTATTAAGATTTATTTAAAGGTGTAGTTTGGGAAATGCCTTCACTACCTGTGCTGCCACTGGGAGCTTCATATTTAGTGTACAGATGTGAACGTGGTCTCAGTCAATCATTAACCTCTGAGCAAATTTTCCATGTGGAGCTGTTTTAATGTAGTGAGAAAGTGAGAATGTCTGCGATGAGAAGAAAAAAAAATCTGGATTGCCTCCCTTGCCATCCCACTGTAATTTCACCAGTAGGATTTGGTCTATTTTAAACCTCCTTACTATGCAGATTTCCCAGTCAGCGAGCATGACAGGATGTATTAGGAAAACCTGGATCCTGCCCTGCCTTGAAATCAAGAGCTAAGTGACGCTCAGCCTGGATCTGCCAATCATGTTTGTTTGGTACCTGCGCAGGTAGGAAGGTGGCAGTGACGACGAAGGAACTAATGTGTTTCAAGGGAGTCTCAAAAACATAGAGAGATGATCCACAATAAAACAGGGCCAATATTATCCCACACCCTCCCTCCGCGACTGCCTCCTATCGCTCTCACTGAGCCGACCAATAGAAACAAAGGGAGGAAGAGAGTGGGGCAAAGAAAAGAGAAGGGTAGTTCCAGTAATATGTCCAGAGGGATCAGTGGGCTGTCTGAATATGTCTCCCTCCTCCTACAGCCCCAAACTGTTCGCCCTCAATATCCAGCTCGGACTCAATGACACACACACATATGTGCAACGATGCACGCTGCTACTACTCTGGGCCTTGTTGTGTCCAGGACCTGAATGACTGCAGCATCAATCTAGACTCTAATCTGCTTAATTATAGATGCTGCTGATGAGACAAGGAGTATGAGGAGTATGATTAATCCTCTACTATGCAGCTTAACCAGGGATGTATTACACTGCTCTGAGTTGCATGAAAGCTATTACACACTGGTAAAAGTGGCTCACAAAAGCTCTGACAAACAGGTGCTAGCTGACAATTAAATAGTCAGAGTTTTGTATAAAAGCTCTGACGTCCCATCTGTGTTTACATGGATCATCATAAATATATTTCCTCTTCTTGATTCAAACACTGTCCAGAATATATAGTGTCCAAATTAGCTCATAAAGATCTTAACTGTAGATTTTACCATCCGGTGTAACAGGTTGGATAAATCTGCATTGACGAACTTCAGCAACAGATGAATCTTTTAACACGTGTAACAGTTGGGTCATGTCAAGGCCTGTGTAACACACTGAATCCATCATAAATCCAGCTGAGCCACAGCAGTGTGACAGGGAGCACGCATGCACAATACCAGGACCCTGAAACCGAAGACGCTATTTCAGCCATGATTTATTTTATTATTTACACCCAGGGCTTTTCTGACACATCCAAAGGCCTTCGCTGTGAAAGACCCATTGACGCCCTGGTTGTTTTATCAATCAGAATATAAATAAGGCCACTGAGAGGGGACACACTTTGCTTATTTACAGGAGCATGGGAAATAATATATATTAACGAGAAATGAGCGATACAGAGATCACGCAAGATTCAGCGAGTTAAAGCGAGATGAGCCACTTCTCTAGTTTGTATTACTTTTAGTGGTGACCATATCTAATTATTCGTATTTGTTGTTACTTTCAGCAACATTTTTACATATTAAAGAACAGATTTAAAAGGTTATGAATGCTGCTTCTCTTTGGGGAGTTCATTTAGAGCAACTTCATTTACAGCAGCAACTGTACTTTTGCATAGTAGCAAAAGACGCTATAACGCCCCTACACGCTTTAATCAAGGCAGCGGCCAAAATCACAAAGGTGGCCGCCTTGGCCTTAGATAGTCAGGGAAAACCTACATTTTTGATAGGCTAACATCAGTGATCCAGATCCTTTGAAAATTACGTGATCGACCCAGATTTCCGATCACATGATCAGATCGGGGACGTCCCTATTTACAGTAAATAAACCCTTGAAGGGTTCCCAGTGAGATTCATTGTTAGACTTAGCTGGTTTCAGGGCAAATAACAGTAAAAATGTGAAGCAGCTGACTTCTAACTCCCTATCAATAGACTTTCAATAAGGAACTGTTTCTTTTAGTCCCATTGCCATGATCATTCATTTGATAATTAAAAGATAATAACTGGCCTCTCTGATCATCTCCAAACAATATTGAAGATTAATTAATTGTTTGTTTGTTTATTTTTTTACTTTTTCTCTGAAGATCAACTCTGTCCATCTTAGTTTCTGTCTTTCTTGTGTTATATTCCATCCAAAATGTGGGACACAGTGGGACACCTTAGCTTTACCTCAGTGCTTTCCATTCTTTGCCCATCTCCGTTTTATCTTGTACCTTGTGTGAATCTGCTCGGTTGCTTCCCTGTTGGTCTGTTAGCCACTCTACATGTCTCCATGTCAGTGGCCAGATGGGTGTGGGAGTGTGCAGGCTGGTGAGGCAGCTACAGTGACAAACTCTGCTGATACAGACACCAGGGGAGGCTCTGATATGGACTCCGTCGGGTAATACAGCCGCAGAGAGCCCAGCCACTCACGGTAAGGGAGAGAGAGGGAGAGTGCTACGTTCACAGCACAGAGAGCTCGAGGCTTTGCCAGAAAGATCAATGGTTTGTTTGAATGTGTCTCCCTCCTCCCAGAGTGCCAACCTTTACCCCTCTAATGCCGGTTTTGTGAATGGGACAGAGACGGGTGCACTTGTACATCAAAAGAACCATCCTGGCAGGCCAGACAGACATCTGACACTGGACTCCCTCTTCCTCGCCTCCCTCCCCCTCCCCTTCCTCTTCCTCTTCCTCCTCTTCTTCTCCACCACCAATCCTCAACCCCAGGCCCCTTCCCTCATTGACCCTCCCACCCTCCTCATCCAGCTTCTTTTGTTTCACACAAATGTTCATCCCTGGAGGCCAGCTGACTCCACAGAGCACTGCAGTGAGGTGAGCACAGAGCAGAGACAGGCACAAGCCTCACTTACTACCGTGACTTACTGGGACTGAGTTCAACAAAGTATGTCAGGTATTCATGATATCTTTTATGTCATCATTTATATCATCATAAATGATGGATAACATGTGGATTATAGAATATATTTTTGTTTTAATAGCTACATTATGATGATAACACATCACTCATGGCCAGGCAAAAACTATAGTTTAATTTATTCTATGAACTGCTCTATCATGTGAGATTGTGGTGATATGACTTCATATCCAAAACTAATATGGAAAAGGCTAAAAGGCTATCAATGTGGTTATTAAACAGACATCTTTCAACACTGACTTGCAAATTAGTTTGTATGCTACTTTATGTGTGCATATTAATTATGGACATTCATAATGCAAAGTGAAGGTTTACAAACACTTTTGGACACTGAATGCATCTGAATTACTCGCTGAAGTCTGTATGTTCAGTGTATTTTCCTATAGGCAGATGTATTGACTGGTACACGTCATGCAAGAACAACAGTTTGACACAAAACTAGGGTCACTGGGACATTTATTCAGCTGGTAGTCTACAGTAATAACCCAGTGGTCCCAGTTAGGTGGGGTCTGGACACGACCTGGAGCTCTGGGTAGTGGGATCCAGAAGGTGCATAGCGTCATTGCATACCTTCAGTACTGTTAGCCTAATGTGCTGCTGAGCTGACCACTGCTGCTACCTCTCCAGCAGCCGGACCGTCAGGCTACAGGCCGCGTTATCACTGTGCAGCCTCAAGTCATCACATCCTACAGGAGCACTCCCCTGTCCCCGCGTCAGTAGCCTACTGCCGGCGGCGGTGAGGACTCTTACCTGAGCTGTCCATGGTGCTGCAGTCCTCCTCTCGCAGTGGGGCTGCCTTCGGTCCGAGGGTGGCCACAATGGAGCCTCCGAGTGCGCTTCCTCCGCCGCCGCCGCTACCGCTGCCTCCTCTGCCGATACCGAAGCTATCTCCGCCGCTATCGACCAACTGCAAAGATTCATAGCCATCGTAACTGGTCTTTTTCTTGTAGGCCCCCAGCAAGCTCATTACCGAAGGACGCAAAAAGAGAAATTAAAAGACAAAAGAAGCCCCAGTAAAGAGTGCGAGCTGCACCGAAGGCGCCGTCACCACCACCGCCGCCGCCGCCGCTGCTGCTACAGCCTGTGCTGCTACTATTGCTGCGGCTGCTGAGTGCACCACATGTCCGAGGAGGAGAGAAGACGACCGGTCTCCTCTGTTCTCTATGGAAACATATAATCTGGGTGGTCTCTCTATCTTCCTCTCTCTCTCTCGCCCTCCCTCGCGCTCTCTATCACCTCCTCTTTTCCTCAGCTCCGCATTTTACTACCACGACGC
This sequence comes from Decapterus maruadsi, assembly GCA_030347415.2. Lineage (NCBI taxonomy): Eukaryota > Metazoa > Chordata > Actinopteri > Carangiformes > Carangidae > Decapterus > Decapterus maruadsi. The sequence continues at coordinate 14,303 of JARUPV020000053.1, read as the reverse complement.
TGCTGCTGCTGCTGCTACTGCTGCTGCTGCTACTGCTGCTGTCGCTGTGGTCCCCGACTGAGTGCAAGGAAAATCCACACCGACACACGGCCACACACAATCCATAATGCACAAAAGCTAAATAAAAAGTAATTTGTAAATACAAGGCTTGTTTTGACCAAAATAGATCAAACGTAACATTTTCCACGTAAAAAAAAAAGACCATAATTAAATCCTATTAAAATATCTGCAAAATATCATATCCAAAAGTATCATAGAAAACTTATAATTAAGCTATTTATAATTCATGGGAAAACAAGCAACACAAAAGTATACATGCCACGCTGAACACACATTATAGCCTGTTTTTTTTATAAAGATATTAATGAAATATTACATTTATTTTTGGGGGTGAAGCGTAGATCCCAGTGAACTATGTAAAAGCTCCTACTTTGGGTTGATAACAAATGTTCCAGCCAGTATTTTATCCGTTGCTTTCCTTAATCCATTACAATATGAGGAACTTTGGAGTGCAGGAGAGTATTTTAGTAGAGTATAGAAGATTGTCTTCTCATTTTAACTGCAGATTATCTTTTTCTGACTTTTTCACACGAATCAGTGGAATACAAGTATGCAGATATAATGATGCCTGAAAATGTGACACCCAAATAAACTGATTAATTGATTAATCGATTAGTTGTTTAGTCTATAAAATACCAGGGAGTTATACAAAAATGATCAATAAAACTCCAGAGTTGAAGGTTTTGAATTGCTAGTATATGCAACTGGAATCAAAAACCTTTATGTTTTCTAATAATAGCTTAGAAACTACTTGGTACTTCCAGGAAATCATTTGGAATTTTTTGCCTGAAAGTCACTCAACTGATTTATCAGCACAGCTGTCCATTGATCTTCTGCTGACACATTGATTCATTTTTAAGTTCACAAAAGGACTACTGCATATTATATTAGGACAATTGTATGATGGCATTTTGATGGACACATGATGCACATGGCCAAACTATAGTTTTTCAGTGTCATCTATTTAAAAAACATAAGTCCCATGGAGGATAGTGCATATGCAGGAATCCCCTGAGCCCATTTAAAAAGCCCCTCCTGCTATAGTGCTACAGTGTGACCTGCTTTCTTGGGTATAAATAAGGAGCTGATTATGAGTGTAGGCCTATAATGGAGCAAATTTATCATATGAGACCTGCACTGAAAATGAATGAGGACAACCAGCCTTAAGATAATATTAAGATCAGAATAAGAGGAGCATTGTGGTCAATACTGCAAGACAACAGCACCATGCATTGTCGAAAGGAGGTAACTCACTCTGCATCACAGGGATTTTTCTCACTCATCGTGACTAGCACCAACTGTAGATTTTAACAGGCTCTTTATAATAACATTAAAATTGAACATGCCTGTAATTCTAGCTTTAACTTTTCCTTTTTAGCTCCAGTTTTTGTTGTTGTTGTTGTATTACCCAGGGCCGAAAACACGACAAAACACTGACCAGTGATGGCATGCTTCCTCCTTTAGCCTTGTCCCCTGGCAACGGAAACCCTGCATGGTTCTGAAAAGAGGACATGAGCCTGGGAAACTCTTTTTCGGAGAGCAGGCGGGAGCTCAAAGCACAGTGGGAACTGAACGTCCAGAGGGAAGGAATGATGGACCCGCCATAACCGGACGTAAGTGCTGCCGCTTCATTGTTGCAAGGGAGCTTCCTGTCTTGTTTCTAACCGTGCCTACTAATGTTCACCCCTTGATGCCCTCATCAGTGTGCATGTTTTATGATGCAGCACGGCATCAGCATCTTTGCCACGTCACAGCAAGATCGAAGATTTAGAACATGAGGTGAAGACCTCTCGGGCCCAAACCCACTAATAACTGAAAACAGACTATTTGAAGCTCGTCTGTCATAAACAGTTTGATGCCATCAGACAAAAAAACTATTGAACCATAGCCGCCTTTGGCATTGAGAAACGATGGGCTTATCTTATGTTTCACTGTCTTCTGGTGTCTTTTAAGCAAAGGAAATTATTGATAATTGATTTTTTTTTATTATAATGTTTAGCCTTTAATCAGTCAATTAGTAATGAAAAGCCCTAAAAGCTAAGCATTTCCCGACTATGGAGTGCAGATCCTTCATTGAACACTGATGGATTTGGGGCTATTATTGAATAGGAACGAACACCAGACTCTCACAAAAATGGAAATGCCCATCTGGCTTTGAGGGTCTGGTAATCTCTCTTTTTAAAAATCCCAAGAAGCACTCAGGGGCATGTTAACTGTTTTATGACATTGGTGTGATGTGACACTGACCATAGCCCCGTGGCTCAAAAAGGAAGCTGTATCACTGTTGTTGTTAGCTTTATACGATCATCCTCAAAGATATAGTGAGGATTAATGATTATCCCCATAACAGTTAAAGCAGAATCCAGGAATCTGCTGAATCAGCTGCAGGACTCATTTAACAACACTGACAAGAGGACTTCAATCTGTGGAACACAGTCTGAAAAGACTTGTGATCCTGTAATCCACGGATTCATGTCCTGGTTAGTGAAACTTCACAATCTCCATGAGAACAACAGTGATGTCGACCGTGTTTGCCTGTTCGCTCATTCTATAAAGTTTTATCATGCACCTGCTGCTTTTATCACACCATAAGGTGATATAAACATGACTCTACAAGCTTGAGAGTAAAACCACCTGCTTTTATTTAGGTGTCTAGTCTATACTATTCTCCTGTTTTAATCCAGTGCACCTTCATGGATGAGCAGCACCTCTGTGGCAGAAGCTGACTCAGTGGCTCATGATGGGAACATGAAACCGCACCAAGCTGTGTTAAGCTGCTCACGTGACGTGCCTGACGTTGGTCGTGACGTGACTAAGCCCTATTGGTCAACAGAGGAGAGCTGTCCTCTCAATATACAGAGCCAGCACTGGAAGATGAAGATGGTGATTCTGATAATACTGGTGATGAAGAGGAGACATAACCTGGAATGAATGTCTTAAACACACTGGGGTTTGTTGAAGATTTGGATCATAAAACTAATCTGCTTACAGTGTGTTATAACATCTTGAAGGTGTCCCGAGATGCCGTTACCAAAAATGATCAACTGACAGAAAAAGAAAAAAACCTTCCCACTCATTCATGCCATTTATCGTTAGAATGAAAGCAACACTAACTATGATCGTGATGCATAAACTATTAGATGTGTTAGCCTGTAAATAATGTGCAAAATGAGATAAAAAATGAAATAAAATAAATCGACTATACCCTGACAAAAATAACCCCAAAATGATGTCATTCGAGATGCTCGTGCGCGCAAATAGAGGCCAAACGGAGCACAGAGACAAGTTTGTGATTTTAGATGAACGTGTCTCGTTATAAAATTAGAAAACCATGCTCATTTCCTCCGGGAACCTGTGCATGTCGATGATAACCTGTGTGTTCACCGAGCACAGATGCACTGTGGGGGAGCAGTGGTCAGCATTTCCAGAGGCAGCCTGATATTATGTAACATCCACACACACATCGTGATGCTCTCTTCCTCACAGCCTGGTACCAGCCGCAAGGCATCCCATAAAACATGCCCCTTTAATCACATCAAATGAATGAGAGAGAAAAAACAAATATGTTTTACCTTGCAGAGCGCCTGCTACCATTCTCCCGGGAGCGCCGTCTTGTGCCGTGGTGGAGATGCGCTTTGAACCCCGGCTCCTCTCACAGACACCGACCTTTGATTTGTCATTCGCTGCCAATCAAAGGTCAAAGCCTTAAATGTCCCGCGAGACGCGCTGAGATGAAGGAATCCCCCCCCTCGTCCGGTTGATCCCAGTTCACCTGTGGGTGAATGTACAGAGGTGGCAACAGACTACGGCATCACCACAAAATCACATTTTGGCATATGAGCCGCAAACAAGGTACCGCGATGGCGCGCGGTAGATCTGTAGAGCATGTGGATGGGCTAAAGCGAGGCAACGGTAGGGAGAGTGGATGTTCGTGGATCTGCAGAGTGAGAAACTGCGCCGCTCAGCGCGTCCTGTCAGCTGAAGCAGTCCGGTAAAACCCGGGGTGGACTTCAGAAACCAGTCATCATGTGTCATGTAGGAAAATAGTAATCAGTGTTGTTGTTGCTATTATAAAATCTCTATTATTCAGACTGGGCATGGCAGTAAATGATTTTTGAGGTCACATCACATGAGAAGAGCACCACTTTCCTACAGTAGAGGTCCCCATAACAACAACGATCAAGAGGGGATTAAAAAAAAATAGAAACACAACACCAATGGCGTTGTATTTCCGGTATTGAGCCCACTGTTAAAATAATCCTGCCGTGTAGGTGAGACAGTTGTGCTTCCTCTAAATGTTCATCTGTCTCGGTTCACACGCACAACTGCGCTCCAGCCTCTGTCCAATGTAAACACAGCTGATCGTGGCTGTAATCCGTGACAGTGGCGCTGGAGTCGTCCTTCCCCGAGCTCTAACGCACATGGAGTTTATTTACAGATCTGAGAGGATTAGACCAGAGAGGAAGATGCAGAAACTATCCCTAAATACGTGCATGCGCGCGTGTGTCTTTAGAGTGAAAACCACTGTGGCTTTTGTGTTAAGTGCAAGTTTGCACGTCCTACTGCTTCCTGTTTTTCTGGCATTTGAAAGATCAAGGAGCAAAGAAGGAGGAGGAGCAAAGTCGTTTCCATTATTTTAATGTTTCCTGGAGAGAAAACAGAGAGAAAGAAATATACTTAAAGCTGGTAGAATAGATAGATAGACAGACAGACAGACAGACAGACAGACAGACAGACAGACAGAGAGAGAGAGACAGGTGTGTGTCTGTAGTGTGTTATATAACAGCTACAAATTACAGAGACAGTAAGCAGCCAAGAGAAAATAAGTTTATCGTTCTTGGAATGCAACATGTTTGGGGAGCATGGTATAAAAATAGAGAAGGAAAAAAATCCACTGAATGAACAAAACAGTTGGATACAGTCATGCACAAGTCAACATGTTCACACCACACCCATTCATTCAGCAGCACGGGCTGAGAGTGCACACTGAGCCTCACAACAGAAACCACAGTATAGATGAATTTCTCTCTACAGATATCGTCCTAATGAATCAAGTGAACATCAACAGACTTTTGCTGCTGACGACACTGAGACAAGTTGCTCTTAACAGGCAACAGGTGTCACCAAATATCACTCAGTGATAGAGAAGTTCTTTCTTACTGTAATTTCACCTTCATTCCACAGTAGGCTATAATCATCAAAGGGCAGTGATTCTGTAAACAACATACTACACCCATCACCCTTTGATCCCAGATAAGTAACACAAACAAAAAACACACACACACACACACACACACAAATCATCATTAAAAAAAAACTTTGGACTGAAACATTTCACTTTTTGTATCCTCTGGAAAAAACATTTCTCATAGAGCAAATGAAAGAAAACAAATTTTGGACAGTGCAGTGTTTGATCTGTGATTTGTGCATGTTGCTGTTTGTGGGTAGAAAATTTCAAAATGGCAGGAGCAGCATGGACAGAGCTAACAATGGTTTACACATAAACAATCCAAAAAAAAAAGCTTTACAGAAACGACCCTATCAGAATCATAAAAGTGACCTTTTAACTTCCTAAACCAACAGTTTGTTTAAGGTGGACAAACACCAAAATTCAACTTGTAACAAAAGTAACAGGATATATTGAAGTTCAAAATATCAAGGCAACCCTGGTAATGTAACAATATTGAAGGCACTTTTTAGTCTGTGCATCCCAGCCACAGTGTGCACTGATGGTGAGTGCTTTGTGTATCAGACCTTTAAGTATGATTCCAGCACAAACGTAAAGAAAAGCTGTTTACACAGTGCTTTATCTGATTATCTGATGAATGTATATAATACAATGAGCTGATGAAGCCATAGAGTAAAAAGCAGGTCCTTTGGGATGGTTACATGGGTAACAGCCGACTTGTAGGCACTATGTACAGCTCACAGTCGTGCAAAAGTTTACATTTACAGAGGAAAAAAGATTTTGGTTCATCTGTAACTTCAAGCTGTAGTTAAAAACTAAACTATTCAAATGACTTTGTTGTGCGCTTTCTACTCAGTTAAAAACTACAACTCCCTCGTTTCAGTTTGAGCATCAAGAAGAGATTTAAGAGTTTCACTCTACAAAATTAAACAACGTATATGTATAGACATAAACTGATGATATTTGCTTCAATATAAAATATTTAAAGTAATTGATTATCAGTTATCCATTAAAAAAGATAATTGATTATGAAAGTAATATTTGCTACTTGCTTTCATTAAAGTTTTATTTTTATACTGTGACAACAGTTTTATATGTATTTATATATATGTATTTATAATGAGTTTGTTCAGGTTTTGTTTATGTTTCCTCTCTGTTGTTGGTTTCTAATGAACAAAATATTGGTGAATATTTACTTTTGCCTCAGTTAGAAACAAGAAGTCAGTTAAAGGCTTCCCTGGATCATTAGTGTTTGTTGGATCGAGGTTTGTATTAACAACCTCTTGCATACAACCATTCATTTGAAGGAAAAAAAAAAAGTGACTGATCCAAACACAAGTTGGCTGACAAGCGTTTTGATCAACGTCCTGGTCCTTTTCTCTAAACTCCAGCATTAAGGAGGAAGATGAAAGTTGACACTGAGGCCAGCATGTAGAGACAGAAAGCCACTTCCTCTGAAGGCCTCTTGATGTCGCCCTGTGGTCTTTTCTTTCAGAGTGCTGTCAGGGCGTCTGGGTTTGGCGGGCATCTGACGGCTGCGTTAGCATCTTGGTGCTGAGGAGAGAGTTGATATAAGGCCAAATCCGGTCCGTCTCTGTACCGGAGAATGAGTGCAGGACTCCCTGTGACCTGAGTGAGGAAACGGCAAAAAACAAGACAGTAAGTTAGTACGTTCTGGCTACAGTTGCAAAAATCATGCATATTTTAAAACAACTGAAGCACTGAGAGGTGTAAGACTCAAAAGAAATACATGGCATGATATATTTAATGATGTGCATGTCTTGTCATGTGAGCTCTGGGATCATCGACAAGACAGGACAAGCTAATATAGTAATAGTTTTAGTCTTGTGCTACAGATGGTTCAAATTTCTTTAAAAATGTGCAGTTAGCCTAATTAATGAAAAAAAAAATCTAGAAAATGTATGTTGCATTTCAAGGACAAAAGAAAGTGGAGTATCTACTGACTTGTACAGGTCTATGACAGGTTTGGCCACATCCTTGTAGTGTCTCAGTCTGGCCATCAGGGCTTCTGGTTTGTCATCATCATGCTGAATCAGTGGCTCCCCGGTGACGTCATCCTTCCCCTGAGGAAGGCAACACAAGGTCACACATTGGAACAAAGGTAAAGACAGCACACAGACATCTGAGAGCAGAGGATTATAATATAATACAAAACAGTAACTCACACATGACTACTGTCCTTATCATAGTAAGAATATTATTATTTTATTTTTTTTAATATAAAATTTATCACAGCTTCCCAGCAGATGTGTATTTTCTCTTATCTCAACCTCACATGTAGCTTTGTATATAAATGCTATTGTCCACCTTCAATACAATAAACAGTAAAATACAATTTCTCTTTTCCTGCCTTTCTTTTTTGCATAATATTTAATTTAAGATTAATTTCCTGTGAAGCTGTGTAAACCATGCTCCGAGGGAAACGGTCCATGGCCTAATAATTATGTGGCAAAAAAGTGGTGCTGTGAACTGAGGGTATTTGCTGATAGCGCCAGGAATAACTGTCCAACGATATCATTGACTTAAAAATGCAAGGTTTGTTGTCACAAATTGGCTTTTGCTGTAACTAATAGTAATGCTTTTCTTTTACAGGCCTGCTATTCTCCAGTAATTTCTGCAGCATTTTGTACATTTGTTTTAAACTATATATAAATAACAGTTATTAAATTGATTTAAGTTATGACAACGATGACTCTGCACAGTGAATTAACAAGCAGCAGCAGTGTCATTGTTGTGTAGGAGGGCGGGGCAGTGAGGACGTTGTCCCTCATCTGATGCCACTGTCTGATTTAGAAGCTTCTAACCTGCTGAAACAAACCAGTAAATCTGTACCAGATCCAAAACACCACGACACAGATTGTGTGGGGGGAGAAACTGAAAGGATAAAATGTCCTGAAGAAAATCTATGAGGTGTGACTACACTGTCACATCCATGAGACCTGTGCTCGTGGCGGGTTGAAGCCCATGTTGTAGACTCTACCGCTGGCTGGATGGATCCAGCGGTCACTCAGTCTCTCTCTCAGAGTCTCGTAGGGTATGTTGAGGCTGATAACCAAGTCGAGCTGATACAGACTGTTCAGGGCCTGGGCCTGCGCCAACGTCCGAGGAAAACCTAAACAGAGAGCAGATGAAGAAAGAGAACGTGAGTGTTATTTTTCTGTCAGCTTCATTCAAAACTTGGATGTATGTGACTTTGATAAGTTCTCATAATTAGGAGAAATAATGAACATGAACAAAAGGCCATTGCGTAGTTTCATACGCAAGTGGTTGATACTATCAGGAGCTGAGGGCAAGTCATTTAGACTCAGGCTTATTCCAGATTTCCAGTGAAATGGTCTGTAGCGGTGTTATAATAACAATAATGTGCATGTCCATTAACTTTCTGAAAAACACAATGGCCTCAGTTACATGACCTGGATGAATCACTAGTAGCAATAACAAGACAATCTACAGTCAGTGCAGCAGCTGTGTGAGGATATGTTTATTGTTTTAATTTGAACTAAACACAAACTATCCTTGAACCTGATGCTAATGTCTTCAGCTTTACTTTAATCATAATAAAAGAACTTTAAATTTTGACTTTATAACAGTACAAGATTATCTATACAGCCAGATGAATCCCAACATGGACCTGTGATCCATACATGTTTAGAATATCTGTGCTATCTATAAGGTAATGGTAAAGGGGGAAGAAATATTCACCTGCTAACAGTAGTTAGGTAAAGGTCAGGCGATCACAAAAGTCAACAAAAATGACCATTTGTTCAATGGGCTCTATGCACAGCTTCACTATTTCCTGAATTTATGGCAGCTCCTTTATTTCCTGTCTTACATTATTGGACAAACTGATTAAGCCAGGTATGTCTGAAGTACATTCTGACTACTCAGACACACCTGGATCAATCAGTTAGTTCAATAATGTAAGACAGGAAACAAAGGAGCTGCCTTAAGTTCAGGGAGTAGTGGAGTTGTGCATAGAGCTCATTATTGTCAGTTAAAAGTCAGAGGTCGGGGGCACCATAGTGTTGCGATAGTGACCAAAACTAGCAGCCAACATAGAAAAGTAGTTTGCTGAAATGATATGCATTTTGTACACATTTCTAAAAAGCACACAACCATGTTTTTCTGCTTTAGTAACTTTAGTACATGGATGAGTGTGGGCTTGTCCTTGAGGTTTATTGCTTCCTTATGTATTGGAGTGGAATCCAGCTGTAACTCTGTATGTCCCTTTGTCTAGTCTATAAAGAGCCGTTAACCACCAGAGCATCATGTTTCCAACAAATGAGTGACAGGAAGGCTCACAACAGGCAAAGAGACAGAGACCTTGCAGTTATGTCTGTATAGTACAGTACTGTATACTGTATGTTGGAGGGGGGTGGTGGACTGTAGATGTGTCAGTGATAGTTAATAGGAGCATAAAAATAAACCAGTTTGACATACACACACTGGGCAACACAAAGGCTTTGTGAAAGAAAGCACATTAATCAATCTGCTGACACTAATAACCAACCCAGCCCTTCAGAGTCATGAGATAAACTTGATGAATGAGACAAATACAGGCATGTGTCTGTTATTTGTGTGGGTGGGTGTGCACGCGCCAGTGACCTTGATTTCCCTCCACCCTCTCTTGCTAAATTGTTTATTCGCTGATCATGTTTCAAGGTTTAAACCGGTTTAGCACCGACTAGTTTGTTTCATCTCTGTTTGGCATCTCTCTTAAAGATAGTGGGTAATGTTTGACACTGAAAAAGGCTCAATGATCTCCAGTAACTTGCCCCTTTGTAGTAGACAAATTAAGTATTAAGTATCACATATTCAAAATTTGACTGTATATTGTAATTAGAGTATTGTCCCTTCATAGTGAATTGATTTGTGCCACAAAAGGAGACAAATAGATAAACCTGTTTTCTGACTCATTAATCTGGCTGAGAGAAACTTGGCACTGGATGTGAATACATTATAAATGGAGAAATTTGCAACAAAGATAAAAAAAAAAAAAAAAAAAAAAACAAGCACAGGGACACTGCTGATATAAAATTGGAAGAATATCTTCAACCTTTGATTTGAAACTAAAAACTAAACCCTCTGTGACTGATGTAAGTTGGAAGCGTACAGTATATAAACCCACTGGTAACTGGGCTCAGTAGTCCTACCTCAAAGTACTAACTACTCACAGATGTAGGATAATGTAGAGCATATTTTTTCCAGGCTTAAGTAAAAAGTGGGCACTGCTTATAGCACTGTAGAGGCCATGCACATGTAAATGTAGTAATGTAAAAGAAAGAGGGGAGAAAAAAAGAAAGACAAGCCAGCCTAATGGCTCTGCCTCAGGATTTTGGGTGGGCGGCACCTTCGATGACCAATCAGATCTAGGGGGTGGCTGGCAGGTCAATCAACAATCAGAGTCAAAGGTGGAGGATTGTTGTGTTTAAATCTGGTTCATCAGGTCCATCACTACAGTGCAGAGACCAAACACAGTGACAAATGAAAAACATTATTTATGAACTCACCGTCCAGTAACCAGCTGTGGTCATTCAGCTGTTCCAGTCTGGGCAGCATCAGTCTGGTCATCACATGGTCAGGAACCAGCATGCCTCTGTCTACATAGCTCCTCACCAGCACACCTGCCTCTGGTACACAACAAACAAGTTCACATTGACAAATGCATATAATTCTTCATTGTTTGATTTAAAATAAGATGAAACAAAGAAACCAATTGCACTGTCACTGCAAACTCCTGCTGTGATCCTACCCCCTGAAAGTGACACCACCTACTGAATTTCACTCATTTATAAAACCTTGGACGTAACTCAGAAGGGGAAAACTGTTGTTACACTATCAGGGAATTCACAACTTTACTGTATCCTTTAAGTTTGCCAGGCCCACACATGTTTTTACTTATGCTCTCTGCACTGAGCTCCATCTCGCTATACATGATCTTGGTACATGCTGAAAGTTAAATGAGGTCCAGTTGATGAGCAAGTTTAAAGAGACACAACAAACAGTGCAGACAAGACAATGTTTGGAGAAAATATTTTTAAAGCAGCTCTGAAAGTGTGTGTTTGAGCTGCCTGGCGTCACAACCTCCTTCAATTTAAGTCTCCACCGAACCAGACAGTGGGGTAAAAAAGAAAAAGAGAGAGTTTGTTCTGGTCCCTGTCTCTTGGATGAAGGTTTCCTGTTAGATGAGCTCATTAAACAGGAAACCTGAGCTAGGTCTTGATTCCCACTATATATTTCCACATAAATTACACTTTTTTAATACTAGTGGTATTAAGAGGGGGGGAAAACAAAGGAACTCTTAAACTCTCATACGCAACATAGAGAATGACGCATTTTAGCGACTCCTTTTTTTCCCCCAGCAGAGTGGCTCTTCCTGGTGACACCGCAGGGCTGAGGCTATAGCCAGATGTGTCCTACCTGTATTTGCTGCTATGCTCTCCCGTAGATAGTGGCCGCTGGACAGGTACTGCAGACCAAAACTCTGTGCAATCCTCTTTGAAATCGTCCCTTTCCCTGATCCTGGTGGTCCCATGATAGCAGCTCGGAAAAACTTGGCCATGTCCTCCTCAGAAACGGGCTGCTGCTGCTGCTGCGTCTGAGAAATGCAGCACAACTAGTGTGTTTTTCCCTCCCTGTTTCTGACTCTAGTAAATTGCCCCCTAATTAAAATCCTAATCAGCTGCACGCATGAAGCTGTCTAACGGCTCCAAAGCCTGAGTGGCTTATTCACTAGTCTTGCCAATGCAAATTTAAGATGATCTCTGGCGTCGGCTCTTTACGCAGAGCCTCCTGCCTGTACACATTGGAGCTGTCCTGTCCTGCTCTGTGACTCGGATCAAGTCAAAACGCGTTTTTCCCTTCTTTTTTTGTTTCAGGTCTGGTCTCCTGTAGACACTTTAAGTGGACCTACGTCTTTAAGGACGGGTACTTTTCTCTGCGAATGAATGAGGGAGTCTCCACAACGCCCTACTTTCCTGCGCGTATCATCCAGAAAAAATGCGGATGACTGATATGCACGAACTTCGCGGGGTAAACTGGTTACTGTAGTTTTTTAAGTGACTCGTCAGCGATGGTGTAGTTTTTCTGAAGAGATGGAAAACTATCTATCTATCTATCTATCTATCTATCTATCTATCTATCTATCTATCTATCTATCTATCTATCTATCTATCTATCTATCTATCTATCTGTCTATCTGTCTATCTGACAAAATCCTAAACTATAGTGCAGCTTGTGTGAGAATTATATTGAGAATCTTTAAATTACAAATCAATAAGTAACAGTGTTGTGAATTCCTGCTCCAGCATATGTTAATGTTTGTAGAAACATGTCATGTTGCTAGTTTATAAGAAGCCAGAATAAGAAGGGCGTGTCTGCCTGCATGTCACCTGATCCCAGAAAAAATATAGGCCTATATTTAGGAATAGCCTAATTACACCACACGATAGATTCACTTTTATTTTTATTTTATTATTATTTAGGCTATTGTAGTAAAGACCTCCTGTAGTAACCAGAGTTTGTTGCATGTGTTATCCCAGTATTAATTTGGAAAGTGGACTATTCTTAGATTCCACCACTTGTTGACAGCACTAACCTCAGATCGGGGCTTTAATTATTGCTCACGGCCACTGTTTGTCATTTTTGTATTTTTTTTTTTTTTGCGCGCGGCTTTGGCAGCGAGCGCAGAAAAGCACATGAGTCGCTGTCATCCCGCGCAACATTTTGCGGACGGGAGGAATCTAGTGAGTAGCCTACTTGTTGCGAGCCATACGGCGGCAGCGGCGGCAGCAGCGTCTCGGGGCTGTCAAACATTGCGCACAGGCTTCAGTCTCCAGTCAGTGGAGTAGGACCCGTCTAATCCACCAGAACAAACAACTCGGAAAGATTAACCTATTTCAGCCTCGCGAAACTAGTTTTTATCTCCGTACCCGGAAGCCTCTTTAAGAAGAAGAAAGAAAGAGAAAAAAAATCACGATCATTTTTTTCCTTTTTTTGTCACATGGCTTTGGAGAATTCAATAACAACAAAAAATGGCGACAATCACGTTGCTCTGTGTGGTCTTGCTGCGTCATTAAAAATATTCATGTAAACACGGGGAATTAAACGGGGAAACTGCAGGTGAGTCGGCTTAATATTTACTCTCTATTTATTGCAGAGTGGATGTAAATAAGAATTAATGGTCATATTTGGACCCTGTTCAGCATGCTGTTTGTTTTTGCCCAGAAAAAGGGGTGTGTATGCAATGCTGGGCGTTAACGTTTGGCTGCACAATATTCAATACGAACATGGCACTTGTAGGCTGTTTGTTACCTGTAGTCGATTTTTAACGGACGTGCTGAGCCTTTTTAAAGTAGGTATGCATGCTACTAAGAAATGGCGTAAATGGCGTTGTTGTTTTGATTTGGCTAACTTTTGTTTATTTGTAGAAAACAGCAACAAGCATGAGCTCGGCTTATGTCTGTAGGAGGCTACGTGCTGTTGTCTTTAGCTATTCCTTGGCGTGGCAGTGTGTCTGTGTGTGTGTGTGTGTGTCTGTGTGAATTGATGCCTTCACTGATAATAGGTTAATTCTCCAGTTATTTACATTGAGGGTTTATGTAATATGGACGCGCTTTCTTCACAGGAGGGGGGTCTTCTTTTTTTTTCTTTCCAGACACCAGTGGCTATCAAACGCAGCGCGCAGCCCTGACAGTGTATTTGTCCTCTGCCCTGTTCAGTTATTTCACATGTTGCTTTGCTGTGTACGTCTGACATGGACATTTTTTGGCCAGTGCCCTGTGCAGTGGGGCTAATGGAGTTGTTTACAAGAAGTGAGGAGGGTGGACTGACGAGGAGGAGGAGCCGCTACGTCGGCCAGCGACGCGACCGGACTGCTCGAAAGGGGGGCGGAGTCCGCGCGGAGGATCATAACAAGTCTGACGTCACTCGGCCTTGTGGTTGGTATGAATAATATACAGTTGTCACAAAAAATACATTTAAAAAAGTAGTTTTCCTACACAAATTCCTAGGAGTAAAGAGGCGAGGAGGAAAA
>JARUPV020000052.1:0-25000 GCA_030347415.2 Decapterus maruadsi | reverse complement strand
CAAAGGTTTTATTCACTGGCCGGAGAAAATAGATTGTTGTTTATTCCAAAACATTTTCTGAATTCCTGCCAGACTTTGGAGAGCAAAGATCTTGTCTTTGTTTATGGTGATGGTGAATTCTCAAAAGTTGGCCAACTAAACTTTACAAGTCAGGTGGCACTGAGCTGTCTCTCTCTCTTTGGTTTTGTTTCGGTGCAATTCCAGCAGTATAAATGTTTTGCTTTTGAAGTGAAATGAGACAGAGATGAATAATGAGTTGAGATGCTTGTTGTGGACAGTGTGATCTGAAGCAGTTTAAAGGCTAAATTCTGTGCATGGGACTATAGCACATGCGTATTATACTCTGTATTTTGTCATTTTTTAGCTACACAGTCCATAATCTTAGCTATCCTTACCTTTAAAGCACTTGCTCAATGCTTTTGGATGTAAATGCTGCAAGTTGCTCATAAACTTCTGCCTGTCCTTTTGTCTTATTCCCATCAGCTACAAACGCTTTATCCCTGAATCCCTGAACTGCAACATCAAGCAGCGCAACATTCTGACACGCATCCGCATCAACAACGTCTTCAAGAAGTTCCTCAATGAGTTCAACCGCCGTACCGTCAAGGACAGCAACATCACAACGTATGACCTGAAGATCAAGTACTTGGCCACTCTGGAGGGCCTGACCAGCGGCTTGGGCAGCGAACTGCTTGAGCCCAAAGCGCTCAGTCTCACACAAGAAGGAGATCTCTGCAACGGAGGAGGTTATGGTAAGATTTCAAAAGAGTGATGAGGTAGTGTCCATGGTTTAAAGTTTTCAACTAGGTCCATTATCAAGTAAGAATTTTAAATATTATAGATCTGTGCAGCAGATTAATCCTAACAGTATGTCAACACATCTTTCTGAATAAAATCCAGTAGGCAAGCTGACCTCAGGTAGACCTGATGTGTTTATTATAGTGTGAGGTTTAATGT
This sequence comes from Decapterus maruadsi, assembly GCA_030347415.2. Classification (NCBI taxonomy): domain Eukaryota; kingdom Metazoa; phylum Chordata; class Actinopteri; order Carangiformes; family Carangidae; genus Decapterus; species Decapterus maruadsi. Next base: position 24,043 of record JARUPV020000052.1, on the reverse strand, counting down.
CAGTCTGGCTCCGTGTTGCGAGAGCAGTAGTCTGGCTGTTGACAACAGAAGCACATCTCCCTGCGGCCATATGTATCAACAAATCTTCAGACACTTGCCTATTCTAGTAAATATTAATCTTGTGAAATTCACATATGTATAATGTTTGGTAAAGAAAAAATCCTTAACCTTTGTCAGGTTTGGCGCATAGAACATCGCAGTGTGGGTTCATGTTTCATGTTTTTCTAGAATTAGAGGAGATTATAGAATTCACTCTTGTTTCACAAGATAATCCCTGTGAGCTTCCATGTTGCAAAGATTGGAGGAAAACTGTTAGCAAGCCAAGAGAGGGAGCTGGATAAAATGATTGTTATTGATGTGATGTAAGAAAATATACCAGAACACTGCGCGACTGTGTGCAAATGGCGAAAACCAAAAGTGAAACAAACAAGATTGTTTACTTGTCACGTCGACCCACTTATCACACAGTACACCAGACCCTTGATGAGTCTAACCAGTGTGTGAAGTTTTCAACCACCGAGGCAGATCTGGATGGTTTGAGTAACCTATTTAAGATCAGGATCTTCTTTCAAAATAAACATCCAGTAGCCATATGGCTAATAAAACACTCCTATCCGTTGCTGCATAATCGCCCTCATAATAGTGTCAATCATTTGAATATTAAGGCGTGATGTGTAACCGCTGCATTTTAATGTTTCCTTGCTCTTTCTAGGCTACTTCAACCAGAGCCAGAGTCAGAGTCACAACATGGAGACAAGCAGTGACATGCAAGTCCTGGTTACTGGTACCACTGGCATTTCCTGGAGGAAGAAGCCTGCCAAAGTGAGTCAAAGACTGTTTGAATAACACTCTACCTTAGGGACTTTGTCTAGCAGACAAATCTCTAAACTGCTATTTAGAGAGCAGAGTCCCAAAAATATTCTATTGATAACATGTGTGGAGCTGATATGAATATATGAAAATGTATTAAAAGTATTTTATTTTACAATACAATTTTATTACCTTTTCCTGGATCAAATTAGTAATTATTTAAACTTATAGATTGTTTTTTTTAAATATATAGTTTTAGATGGTTATGCCTGTGTGATTTCTGTAATAGCAGTTAGGCATATGCATTTTCTTTTAGTATTTCTTAATAGGAGCTGTGGGTGACAAGTAACATATCAATTCAAAATTTGTGAATATTTGGAAATGTTCATGAATCATATCCTTGTTTAACTTGTGTGTACGTCTGCTACGTTTTATCTTTTAAAATAGATCCCCATCTCCAAAGAAAAGGGCAAGTCAAAGAAGAACAAGATGGATGGAAAGCAGAAAAACGACAAAAACAAAGAGGCGAACGAAGGCTGGGTGGAGTTCAGTGACTTCCATCAGATCACCCACGTTGTCATCAAAGAGGAGACAGTCACCATCTACCGACAGGACAACAAGAGGATGGTGAGACGGACAAATCAAAGCTCACTGAAGTTCATTTGGAATCAAGCTTTGCAATGTCAATGGGACCTGAATCTGCTTTTTTTGAATGATGATTTGATATTTTAAATAATGGTTTGTAAACTACTGATTGTATAAACCTGCTTGTCGCCAACTGTAAAAACCACGCTTCTTACCACGGCCATAATATGCTCACTTACTGGCAGTAATTTAAACAACTTGAGCTCCTGCGTCTATTTGTATTCCAAGTTAATGTGACCAAAGGGAACACTAAGTTTCTAAAGCAACGTGTTGAAGCACAGCTGCCTCTTCCTGCATGCCATTAGCCATGACTAATAGTGACTTAAACCTTCATTTGAAAGTGGGATCTAGTTAGATTATACATCACCGCTCTCTCAGATAGGCCTCTGGAGTGTTGTGGCTTTGTAATAGCTGCTACTCTGATCATCATCTTAATATCTTGGTCTGTCTTCCCCGGTCGTTTCTCTTTACAGGAGATGAAAATGGCTTCTCGATCCGAGGCTCTGTCCTTCGCAGCCCTTGTGGACGGGTACTTCAGGCTGACAGTGGATGCCCATCACTACCTGTGCAAGGAGGTGGCCCCATCTTCAGTAGTAAACAACATTAATGACGGCTGCCATGGGCCCATCTGGTTTGTACCAACATCTGTCTTTACTGCGATGTTTGTGGTTCTTTGTAGACACACACATCCCTGTTGTTGATCTAAATCATTGTTTGTCTATATGTTGATTTTGCTACTGCGCCTGCTAAACTAGTGCAGTCCGCACACAATTGAATCAATCATTTTCATCATCTATCGCTCATATTAAAATTGAACCTACTGTTGATAAAAAGTAATTTATTGTGTTTTACCCTCTCCAGTACGGAGTATGCCATCAGCAAGCTGCGTCAAGAGGGCAATGATGAGGGCACATACATCCTGCGCTGGAGCTGCACCGACTACCAGTACATCATCATCACTGTGGTCTGCACTGAGGTGGAGTAAAATTAAGTGTTTTCAGAGTTTAAACAAATACAACTGAACTTAAATATTATTTCAAGGTGGAAGGAATCTATTGTCAAACCTTTGTGGCTTTAGTGAAATGTGATCTGTGCAAATCCTGTATTGTTACCAAAGGTGAAAACAGACACGCCAGTGGATGCACTGGAGAAGTTGTGTGTTCAGAGGGCATGACTCACAAGTAATAAAACAAACATTTCCAGTTTGTTTTGTATTAGATTAGAGGATACTTAGATTATGCTTTGGTGTAAAATTATGAGTCAACATGGGAGGAAACACTTGTACAAACACCTAATTGACAAAGAAGACCCACTTGGTCCCAAAGAATTCTAGAATTTCCTGTAATACTTATCTGTTCTCATATTTGATCCACTATATTCGACTGCCTTCCTTCTTGAGTTTCTCTCTCTGTACATTTTTTTTAACACTTCTCCCCATTTTCTCTCTTTTCCTCCCACCAGATTGACCTGAGGGACTCTCGTCCTGTGCGCCACTATAAGAACTTCCAGATCGAGGTGGTCTCTGATGGGTACCGTCTGTATGGCACTGAAACACTGCGCCCCACTCTCAGGGAGTTGCTTGAGCATCTGGAGGGCCAGAGTCTTCGTACCGACAACCTCCAGTTCCAGCTGGTTCGTTGCTGCCCCCCACAGCCTAGAGGTACGCGACCTACACAAAGGCACATGCATTACTGTCCGATACTCAAATGAACAGATGCACACAGAAGAATCACCTTAAGACCTCACAGATATAGATACAGACAGACAGATATACGGTAGCACAGATTCTCAGGTGAACCATCAACGGTTTTGAATAATTACATTTAAACAGGCTGACTGGCTGCACAGCTGTTGTTTTTCTGGAGAATTACATCCCTATGTGCAGTCATGCTCAGTTTGTTTCTTTCTGTTCAGATAGGGAAGTGACTGAATACTTTTACAGCATCACTGTCACGCTAAAAAAATGAACAGTCATATATTGCGGAATAGTTCAGAGGAACATCAGTAATTGAGTTTAGAGGAGATACAGTTAATCAGCATCACCAATCTCGAAGGAGTATCTGAGACAGTACAATAACATTTAAAGTTGTTTACTACTTGTGTGACCAGGGGCTTTTGTGCTGTGTTATATAAGCCCAGCAGAGCAGTTGTGATCAACCCCGGGTTTGCACTAAATACAATGCAAGGATGCAGAGTTAGTAAGTATAGAGAAAAGATATCATGACGGTGATAAATGCCACAGCTGGCTGAAAATTCTGCTTGGGCAAAAAGTGGTCTCTGCATCCTCTGTGTGTGCAGTGTCGGTACAATGTTTCTCTGTGCACTGCTTTGTGCAAATCTTCATCACAGCTGGGTGTGGTAACAAGTACAACAGACCACACCTAACTGCGATGTTGGATGGGGTCACAAGTGCAGCAGACCCGAACCTTTCAACCCACAGAGGTCAATGAAACAAAGCTTTAACCCCCCCACATTAAATTTTGAGTGTAGGTGCGTCTTAACGTGGAAGGCTGTGTACTGTGTCTCTCTCTAGCTCAGGGTAGGTGAGGCAGTGCTGGCAGGAACAATGTGTGTGTGTGTGTGTCTGTGTGTGTCTGTGTGAAATGGTGTCAGGGAGGAAGAGAGTTGTAAATGTGGGTTTCCGGAGCCAAACTAGCTCTCATGTTTACTTCACTTAGGGAAAGGTGGAGCCATGTATGCATGCAAACATGGATGTGTTGAGGTGTTTATGTTTGTGTGGTGTGGCACGGTGTTGATTATTATATACAAAGCTGTATTGGTTAAAGGTGTGGCTTTATTTGCTTAGAGGAGAAGGACAGTACTTTGTTATTGTCACTATACAAATATGGATGATGTTATGCAACATCCATGTTTTCACAATAACAAATAATGCCTGCCATGCCCACATCCCCAGAATGAGATGAGGAACTGTTTGGCTGCACAATATGCAGAAAAAACATCATGTTTTGATAATATGGGTTATGATTAGTTGAACTAGAATTTTCTAGTCCAACTAAAAAACCTAAAATAAATAAATAAATGATAAAGGTGAGGCCTAGATCAGGACGAATGTTTCATTAGTGTGTGCAGTGTGATATGTAATATTGGATGGTTGGGGTGGTTGCATGGTGTATTTGACTTTTATCATCATATCATGGGACATGTTGTCTGTAACAACTCTTTGACTGTGAATGTAGGATAAAGCTGATTGAGTGCAGCAGACACGTTTCTCTCTCTCTCTCTCTCCCTGAAACCACAGAGTGCTGTTTTTTTTCACAACATTAGACACCCACAGACACGCTCAGACCCACATGCATATATAGTACGGTAACAGGCACAGTCCCATTTTAAGTTTGTCCTCCCACACATTGCTGTCTACACACAAAAAATAAACTGAACCAGTCTAGTAACCTAACCTGAATAGCTCTTCACATCATCTCCACATTGACGTAATTGTTGAGTGCCTGTTTTACCGCATGTTTTGCTTTCATGTTGTATGCCAGTGTGTGTGTATATAGATACAGATGTACATATAAGATCGCTGGGTGCTGTGAGGCACACGTCAACTGAGGCTTAGGTTCCTCTGAATATTAGTTCTGCTTTATTTCATATAAATTGAATTTGTTGTCAGACTTGTTATCAGAACAAGTCTGACAAGTCTTGTTGTGTGAAAACATTGCAGACTTTTCAAATGAATTGCAGACCACTTTGACAACAGTTATGTAAATAAACTGTACAGTCTATAGTATGCACATATTAAATGTTTTTTTGTGTTTGTGCTGCAGAGGTTTCTAACCTGCTGGTGGTCACTAAAGATAGAGAACAGGCCCCTCAGAAACCCATGGTCACCTTCGATCGCATTCTCAAGGAGGACCTTGAACAGGTACGTCATCTCAAGTTCATGTCTGTCTCCCATGTTACAATAGCAATGCTGTTATAATGGCATTACAGGATATAAAAATGTCAAATGACAACATTTAAGTTGTACAATTCTCAAAATAAGTAACATGCATATCTTATTGACATGTAGTCTGTCATTCCAAAAACAAAAAGCTAAAATGAATGTAGTGTATGTGATAGAGATAATACAGAGAAGTGTTTCTGTTATTAGCCTCCCCTCATTGATATAAATGGGGTGGAGAATAATAGAAACATCTGTCAGCATAACACAATACACTTCAGTGAGCATGCAAGAGCGGACATTGTTTACAATGAATAAACCAACTTTAAAGGGACAACGAGGAGTTTTGGAAAAGCGAAGTGTTTTCACACTACATTTATGAGCCTCCACGCGCACCGTAGAATTCTTCGACCGGCGCAAGACGGCCCATGTTTTCATTCATCAAGAATGAAAGTCAGAGGTTCAAAGTTATCGTCAAAGTCCTGACCATAAACGGCGATTCAGCTGCGTTATTCTCATGGGCGTCCGCAAAACCGAAAGTAAGGAAACGCTGGTCGGCTCGCCCAGCATTTCCACCACCACTAATAATAACAAAATAATGAGAGAGACAAAACGATATATTTATCGAAAATGGAGCCATTAACAAGTGTGGGTAACGTAGATTCATCCACATTAATATGAGACTTTTTTATAACCAAATAGAAACTCCTCTTTGGCTCTTTAACTAGCAGTTTTCAGTGACAGAAAATATATTTTATTATAATATATAATTGTGTTTGACAGTGGAGTTTGTAGGAAAAAAGGCTGTACTTTGGTTGCAGAAGTCCTTTTCTTTCGACAGCCATACTTTGAGTTATGGGTGCTTAATGTAATTCCCTGTTTTGTGTGTTAACCAGGAGGAGCACCTTGGCCTGGGCACAAGAACCAACATTTACTCAGGCACACTGAGGGTGAAGAGTGAGGAGGACGAGGACGCAGGTTACTCGTCCTTCCAGGAAGTCAAGGTGGTCCTGAAGGTGCTGGGTTCTGGACACAGGGACATCTCCCTGGTGAGACACGCTTTCACACACTTGATCTAATTATGACTTTGATTACATCTGATATTCTAACGGTGTTCACCTTTGCCTTTGGGTTCACAGGCCTTCTTCGAAACAGCCAGCATGATGCGACAAGTGTCCCATAAACACATCGTGCTGCTGTATGGAGTGTGTGTCCGCCACTTGGAGAGTAAGTGCATATTATAGAGTGTAGGTGTGTGAGTGTACAAATGTGGGGCTGTGTCTTAACCTTTTTTTTTTCTTCTCGTGTGTGACCAGATATCATGGTGGAGGAGTACGTCCAACACGGACCATTGGACGTGTTCTTGAGGAGACAGCAAGAGCCGCTCGAGACGGCGTGGAAGTTCCAGGTGGCCATCCAGCTGGCGTCAGCTCTCAGCTACTTGGTAAGAGAGAAAAGCACAAATACATGCACACAAATTTTACATAGCAAAGTAATGTAATGTTGTTTGCAGTCACAGCCTTACCCACACAATTCTTCAAACGTGATCCGAAAATATAACATCCTGATTATTCACTAATACATTAGTTTAATTGTGTATGTTTGTGCGTGTTTGTAGGAGGACAAAAAGCTGGTCCATGGCTATGTTTCCGCTAAGAACATCCTGCTGGCCAGAGACGGACTTGGCCCAGATGAAGGAGAACCTTTCATCAAGCTCAGCGACCCGGGAATACCAATCACAGTCCTCACAAGAGAGGGTGAGAGCACACACACGCGCACACACACACACACTGTCTCACTGGTACTAAAAGTGAAACCTAAAAGATTGTGGAATAATAGCCAATGGAAAATTCCCCAATAGCTTCTGTTCTGTTTTTAAACAATTCAGATAGAAATGAAAGTAAAACTAAAATGAAGACACGCCCAGTATGTGCAATTAAGTTTAACTGGAATAATTTGGGTAATGTTTTAATGTTAATTAAACTAACTTCTTAAATCTAACTAGAAATCCAGCGATATAAAATGGGCTGCGAGGGCAATTAATATTATTATTATTATTTTGGACATGAGACCGACACACATGCACTGTGAAGTTGAGACTTAGTTCATGAGAATGATGACTGGCCTCTTCCCAGTAATTACAAAACACGTGACACCATTTAACCTTTATAAACTGATAAGATGTGTGGTGCAGCCCTATCCGAGTAACAATCGGGTATTGTTTTTACATGGTCTGTGTCACTATGGGAAAATGTGTTCCTGGAGACATCAGCCGTGGTGGGAACTACCACAGAGGCTGTTTCGAGCACTGGCAGGTGTCTGTGTGGACACATGTTGTCACAGCGATAGTGTCACAACCGTACGAGGTGCACAAAACCTCACAGGTGTTAATTGAGCCAAGTTAGAAGAAGACAATAAACAAAAGACAATAAAGAAAAGAAAAAAGAAAGCAATAAAATGAAACATAAAGAACCTTTCAGATGAAGCAGGTTGTGATGGGAATGACATTTGCCACAAAATCAATAACATTGCACTGGGTACATTTCCCTTTTGGGCTGTAATTTGGTTTGTGAAAACTAAATCTTGAATTCAGGGAAGACAACACAACAAGGACATTTCTCAGATTTCACAGTTCCCCTCAAATAGCCGCCTCATGTTACCGTTCGTCTATTATAGCCAGAACTCGTGGGATGTAACGCAGTGTGGTTGCACAGATGTATACCGGCAACCCGCAGGATGGACTGGAAATGTTTCTGTGCAAATGTCCATCGCTGCCTGCACGCTCTTGGGGATACTGTGCTCTCTCGCTGTCGGTTCCCAGAACTCTCTCTTCTGTCTTCATCACTTTGCAGATGAACCAGTCTTCCAGTTACATATCGATGGCCTCATGCATAGATCTGATTGAACACATAGTGGATAAAGTGCTCAGAAACCCACCGGGAGCACTCTTCCTTTCTTCCCAGCAGTCTCTGATTGCTTTACTCCAACCCCGTCAAATCTATGCATCACTTTCTCTCTTTTTGCTTTTTCTGTTGTCCTTCTTTCCAACTATTACACCCAATTATCTCTTTCCCCCCACTCCCATTCCTGTCTCCATTTGGCCTCTTAACTGCCTCTCCTCCTCATCAGTCATGCCGGATTTCATTCAGAGCTGCATGCACTTGCTAACACACACACATGCCACTTCATCCGATGTTATGGATTTCTGGAGGCAAAAGCCAGATGTGGAGAGTTGCCTTTTGCTTCCAGTCAGTGATATATTCCAGTCAGAAGCCGCCAATGCTTTTTAGATGCCATGGAGGCAGGCAGTCAACATTTAAAGCCAAACACCCTCCCGGTCACCCCGTCAGAGCTGCACTATGTCTTACTGTTGGTGAGAGTGTGTTGGCTGAGATCCATGCAATCACATCCCAAAACATTACCTCCAAACAGTGCATTACCACAAGTATCAGCCTGTTGTCGTAACAATTATATGGATTTTGGATTTTCTATGGATTTTCTAATTCAAGAACTGTTATTTTAAGATATTCTAAAATACAAATTGCCTTTTGTTTTTGTTTTTTTTTGTAAAAAAAACAAACAAACATTTTATTCGCTTGTCTCACATCTTAAAGGAGCGTCATTGTCTTGAGGTGGGGGGTGGGGGGATCATTAAGACATTAAAAAATGACCAGAGTGTGTCTCCTGCAGCTCATACAGCAAGCTTGACTGTAACAAACCTGTGCTTAGTTGTTCCACTGTCGCTCAAGTTGACTTTGTTGACCTCTGCAGAATGTGTGCATCGTATCCCATGGATCGCTCCGGAGTGTGTGAAGAACACATCCGCCTTGAGCATCGCGGCCGACAAGTGGGGCTTTGGTACCACCCTGTGGGAGATCTGCTATGATGGAGAAGTGCCCCTCAAAGACAAGAAACTCACAGAGGTATGGGACACACACAAGATAAATTGATGCAACAAAACTTCGATAGCTACTGTATCCCAAACATCCCTGTTAATCATTTATTTTTAACGCCTTGTCTGCTAACATACATTTACTATTCCTTTGATCTGTGTCTGTGCCGAGCAGAAGGAGAGATTTTATGAGACCGAGTGCCAACTGGCCACCCCAGACTGCACAGACCTGGCTGATCTGATGACCCGCTGCATGAACTACGACCCCATGAAGAGACCTTTCTTTAGGGCCATCGTCAGAGAAATTGAGTTGCTAGGAATAAAAAGTATGTATTAGCAAAATTAATATATTATATGCATTGCATGCACACACACACACTTACAGTATACTATTTATATATAAATAGAGAGAGAGTAGAGAATTGTGCATGTTATGTTTTGTGCTCATGTGAAGCAAAACCTCAGGCAGCATCTTGTTTCTGCACTTTTGGTCTTATTGCCCATGCGTCAAGCTTTTGCACCTCAACACTGTGCAGAGATGTGAGCCATTAAGATATGATCAAACAGTTCAAGAATGCAAAGTGCAGGACAGGATCCGAGCAGGTACAGGGGTCAGAAATTCAAGACGGTTGTTTTCAGTTGGAATATGAGCTGAATGTTTTGCATGTTTTGTATCTCACCTAGCAGCAGCAGCAGCAGCAGCAGCAGCAGCAGCAGCAGCAGCAGCAGCAGCAGCAGCAGCAGCAGCAGCAGCAGCAGTAGCAGTAGCTCATAAACAGTGCAAAAAGAGAGAGAGAGTTGTTTACTCGTGTTCATGAGGAAGTTCACTGGGTGCATTATCACCGATCTGCCCCTCAGCTGGGCCCCATTGCAGCTTCATGGACTCTTTTCTTCCACCTGCTGGCCGTAATTAGATTCTGCACTCAGTCTTACTAAAGCTAAAGCTTAATACGCCTTGACCTTCTTACTGTATGTCTAAGTCCTAAGACAGGTTCAAACCCACCTTGTCTATTGCAAATTGCTCTCAAGACAAATAAAGTGTGTGTAATACATGATGATGACACCTAATTGTTGCTTGAACAACAAAAGTGGCCACTTATGCAGAAAGGAGAACAAGTGAGCAGTTACACAACCAAATTCTAGTGGAAACTTTGACACTGTCAACCACAATAGACTTCCTATGATGCAAGTGAGCTGTTGCTGAAGAAAAGAGCCGCCAGGTTGATGTGTTAATCTTTTTTTTCACATCTCAGAGCCATTCATCCCACCGCAACCTACTGCTGAAGTGGACCCGACTATATTTGAGAAGAGATTCCTGAGGAAGATCAGAGAGCTGGGAGAGGTGAGGTGTCCCTGCATGTCCTTGTGTTTTAATCTCTGCACTACAGTTCTTATCATTTATAACAATCATTATTGAAACAAACAAACAAACAAACAAACAAACAAAGCAGATGATTTGCATTACATTTCCTGCAGTGCATGCAGAACTGAAAGTATTTAGACAGTTGATGCCACACAGAGCCGAGCTAATAAATTACTCTTCAAACAACTTCAAATTCTCATGCTCCCTGTGCAGGGCCACTTTGGGAAAGTGGAGCTCTGTCGCTACGACCCTCGGGGTGATAGGACTGGGGAGCTGGTGGCAGTGAAGTCGCTGAAGCCCGAGAACCGGGAGGAGCAGAGCAACAACCTCTCCAGCGAAATCAACATCCTGAAGGCGCTCTACCATGAGAACATTGTTAAATATAAAGGAATCTGCCAAGAGGAAGGTAAGATTGGTCAGACGTACACACAATGATGTACACAGAGAGACAGAAAGACAGATAGAAGACAAACACATTTAAGATCACATGAAAGGTTTTCCATAGATGTGTTTTTAGCACGTGATGCGCAGTTTTACAAGTAGAACCAAACTTCTGGATTGAAGTCAGACAACAGTTTTGCAGCAGTTTCACTTAGAAAGAAGCTCTTTAAGTTACTTTAAATGATGTCGGTACATTTACCATATGGCGTCAACAACATTTACGACATAAAACCTCAAACTTGGCAACTTGGTTTGAACAAACCATAGGGGCATTAACAACACTTCCCGCTGCTCTAGACAAATTTGCTGCATCCTCTTCACATCACCTTGATAGAAAAATACACTTGAACACCTGTTAAGGTTTTGACTGTATTTCTTATAGAAGAAACTAATCTGTTCTTCATACTTGAACCTGTTCTTCTCTCTCTTTCTGCTCATAGGTGGCCAGGCCAGCAAGCTGATCATGGAGTATCTTCCAATGGGCAGTTTGAAGGAGTATCTCCCCCGAAACAAAAGCAAGACCAACCTCGGCACCCTGCTCAGCTACGCCGTCCAGATATGCAAGGTAACACAGCTACAGAGCCATTTCCTCAGAGCTGCTGACATTTAACAGTGAAACACCATGACCTGAAACATTTGACACCTGACAACTGTGGAGCTACTTTAAATAATAAGCCGTGCTCACTTCTTTAAAGTTTCAACACTTCCAATATAGAGGGTGTTGGAAGGAGTGGCATTTAAACACTGTAGTCATGTGATTGTCTCATCATTTGATTAAGGTATGAACAGATAAAGTTGAACAGGAACCTTCAAACAGGGCAGCTTATGATCTGAAAATAAAATGACAATAATAAATTTACTGTATATGGCAGTTGCCTTAACAAGGCTACAATGTGCTCTACAAGTCAAATACAACTATTTTAGAAAAAGAAGAATCCAATTGAGCATCATAAGAGTGTAGGAAAACATGAAGACATCCCAGACTTTAAGCAAAAGGCTCGGACACTGAGTTAATTTGACATTTCATGCAGTGGAGAGTGTTTTCATCAATACTGTAGGTCCTGCTCCAGGTTTTAATCTGCAAACATTTCAGTCACTCTCAGTTTGCATGGATAGAGACCCTGATCTGAATCTGTGTTTTTCTTTCTCTTTCTCAGGGAATGGACTATTTGGGATCTAAAAATTACATCCACAGAGACCTGGCTGCCAGAAATGTGCTGGTGGAGAACGAGAGCACGGTGAAGATCGGAGACTTCGGCCTCACCAAGAGCATCAAGGACAACGACGGATACTACACCGTGAAGGACGACCACGACAGCCCCGTTTTTTGGTGAGTTCAGGGGTGGAGGATAGAAGTGCTCTGTCAGTTTCAACCTCTTGTGATAGCTGAGATTGTATTGTTAGAAAACCCTTTGAAAAAGGGAGGAGGGAATAAAAGGGAAGGGGATCCTGAATGAAAATGAATTAATTTGAGACAGATTAAAGCAGATGAAGTGAAGAGGGAATTACTGTGTGAAATATGGAAAAATGATCAATTCTCAGGTGCAAATTAAATGAAGTCTTTTCTGCGTTGGATTGACTCCAGTGTCAGGTGACACAAAGTGAAGGAAATGAATGTAATGACATGAATGACAGGTCAGAGAGGAGACGGTGGAGCCATGTCAGGCTGCCAGTTCAGCCTCCAGACACTGGGTTTGTATCATCTGAGCTGGAATTGTCACAGTCATCGATAAATTAAATTAGTGTATTGTAAAGGGGAGTGAACTGTTTGACCTTGATTCACAGATCTTTGAGAGAGTCTTGGGATTTTTCTGGTTTCTACAAAGTACTTAAATGTTTTGGTTTATTAAGTTATCGCAGTAGTTCCTTCAAACAAACACATTTGTTGCAGGTGCATGAGAAACTAATTATTTGTTTATTCTACATGAATGACACTCATTTGTTTCTAATTGATGTTAATTTTGTACAGTGTGGATTTTGGAGTTATGTTCATTAGGTGGCCAGAAAAACAACTCCAATTAAATTATGTTGTTTCAGTGCTGCTGGATGTGAAAACGGATAACTGTCTGCTAATAATTTGCCGTATCAATGTGAAGGTTTTGCTACAGTAGTTTTGTGTGTGGCAATAAAAGATCAATTATTGGTGGTTCAAGAAAAAAGATTATTATTTTCCACAATACACAACTGAGAAATTAGTCGTCTGATGTTTAGCTGAACAGGAGTTGATGCTGTTACACCTGATGTCTGTGTTGTGCAGGTATGCTCCAGAGTGCCTGACCCAGTGCAAGTTCTACCTCGCCTCAGACGTCTGGTCCTTCGGGGTGACGATGTACGAGCTCATCACCTACTGCGATTCGTCCAAGAGCCCGATGACGGTCAGTGTGGATCATCATTATTACACACACATTAAAAATATACAGTACATCCAACACACAATGAACCGGTCCTGTTGAAATAAGAGAACTGAATACATCACGGCAACAACGACAACCACACACACCCACAGATACACAGTCAGACAGCCAGTGTTTGTGGCAGATGGTGTTGGTCTGCAGCCAGAGTGAAATATGACAGACTCCACCAGGAGCTGCGCCAATGAATAAGAGCTAAGTTGAGGATCTGCCACCGTCGTCCATTACAGGGAGGCACACAGCCGCAGGTCAGGTTAATGCTAAAGGTGAAGTGGATGAAATAGAAAAAACTACAACATGCGCAGCACACAGACTGTTGCTTCAACCTGTTTTACATTTAAAGAGGAACTAAGCAGGATTTCTCCCCTGGCTATGCTATATTTTTATCTTAATTAAAAAGCTCTGGACTCATTGTGATGACTTTGCACACAACTTTGCAACATCAGTGTAGTAACTGGCCGCCACCCCGGTGTCCCAGCTCTCGTCTCAGCACATCGCGACACAGACATGCTCCGTAACCTGCCATCTTTTGTTTATGATGGTTAAGACTACACAAATGCACACATCATAATAAACGTTATCCAGCGCTCCATGTATTGATTTTTCATCGGCTTCGTCGCACATGGCTGAGAGGAGAGTCCGTATTGAACAGAGTCATGTGTTGTTTCCTCTCTAACCTCTCCCCATCCTCTTCCACACAGCTCTTCTTCAGTATGATTGGTCGAACCCACGGTCAGATGACCATCATCCGCCTGGTCAAGGTGCTGCAGGAGGGGAAGAGGTTGCCACGCCCAGAGAGCTGTCCCGAGCCCGTAAGGAACCGTCTTCTCATAACAAACATGAACACAGTCATGACAAGGACACAGGTTTTATTTAGTCAATCTTGCAGAAATGTCTTTATTTAAATAGTTGGCCTTCAGGAAACTTCTCAGAAAAAAAATTATAAATATTACAAAAAACTGTTTTAATGAGGAGAAAATGTTGGTACATGGGGAATAAAAAGGAACAGAAACAGATTTGACGAATAAATCTTAATGCAGACGAAGCATGTGGTTAAAATGTCACACTGTTTATTTCATGTTCCTCAATCGTTCACATGAAATTAATGACTGCCATATTTTCTAGGTCATTTTCATTTTCCACTGTCTGAGGTTTGACCTGCACTCTCAGTTCTACCACAGTTGTTTCTTTTAAAAAAATATATTTTCCCATGTTTCAGTCACAGTGTGTAGAAACTTTAATAGTTAAACAAACTCCAGGATGATCAGTGGTCAGTGTTAGGAAGGGAAGCAGTGAACCTCGACCAGTGTTCCTTTATTTTTAAGTGGAGTCAAATATCCAGTTCGGGAAACGTCTACAGACAGAATGGAATGGAATGATTTTAAATATCAGGACATATCCTAACATGAAATAATCTCCCTTTTACTCAACTCTAAACCTAACTCAAGACTGACCTGTGAAAAACCTGGCTTTCCATACACTTTCAACATTTAAGATATTCAGTTACCCTGGAGTCAAGTGTTAAATGCTTAAAGTTATTAAAACGTGAACATTTGGAGGTACTGTGGTCTCTATTGACCTTGCAGAGCAGATCAGGAATCAGCCAAACCAGACTCTGAACAGTTCATGCTTCAGTTAAATGTCACATTTGCTGAATCATTTAATAAAAATATATGAATGATAAATTTGGGGAAAAGAGAGTAAGCTGGTGTGATCCCACTGCTGCTTTGAAGGTTGTCACGTGCAGCTTCTGTCTTTTGTTAGATTACAGGAGTGAAAACATAAACACTGACGCTGTGTGTGTGTGTGTTTTCGCCAGGTTTACGAGCTGATGCGTAAGTGCTGGGAGCAGGCACCCGAGAGGAGAATCTCCTTCAAGCGCCTGATCGAGGAGCTGAGCAACATGCAGCAGCAGCTGCAGCAACAAAACTTTTAACAACCCTCCAGCTCTGTGAGACTCTGGGAGCGCTGTGGACTTATTGCATGCGGACCTGGGAGCAGATGCAAATGCCAGAACTGGACTGAGATCAGCATCAGCTTTTTGCTGCTTTTGATTTTACAGTGGGGCATATCTGAAGCGTCGGAGCTTCAGTCATGCTTCTTCACATTTAACTCTTTAAAACCCTTATATAAGAATGTGTAAGTCCTAATCAACTACTATTTAGCCTGCTATATTTTTTTATATTTTTATTTGCTGGGCTGATACTTTTCACTTCCTTGTTCTTAACTTAGCGTCTGAATATCGTTAATGAATCAAGTAAATCCCATCGAACCTTGTAGCCTTCGCCCACACTTAATGTGACCTATCTTCCAAAAGGACTTCCAAGGATATCTAACACATGTAACTGTATTGTGAGAAGTGTCAAACTCGTGGACTCGTCACTCGTATATTCTAATGAGCCTTTTTAATAGTGTGGACTCGGGGCTGACATCAGTCTCAAAGTTGGAAACCGAGCTGAGAGAGGAACAGTTTTTATTGCTCACAGTTGTGCTGCAGCAGCGAGAAGTGCTCCACTGGACGGGACGGGAGCACAGGCATCGACAGATACTGAAGGTGTTGGTTTCCAGCGTTTTTTGTGCCACTGCTGTTTTGTTTCATGCACTCCTCTGTTTGGAGAGGGAAAAAAAATCACCTGATATGTATCTGTTTTAGTTTGTGGAGAGACATCTGATACATGTTTATCTTTACAGTCACTGAATTAGCAGCAGCAGAGTCGTCCTCGCTGCTCAGTCGCCGTCATTCTACAGTTAAAACAATGAATCTATCACCAGAAAATCAACCAGGAACATTTTCTGATAACTTTTTTTTCTTTCATTCATTGATTCAATTTGTTGAAAGTGTTTTCCTGTCTTTTTCCTGTGATATGAGTTGGGTTTAGATTTGAAGACATTATTTTGACCTTGAAGACATTTTTAACCATTTTCAGAAAATATAATATTCTCACAGATTGCTCTTTATTTGCTGTCTGCTGTCTGTCTTAAATGTATTAGAATGATTATTTCTTTCTTTGTAGAGAGGAAGTGTGAGCTACTTGAGAACCAGAGCAGAAAATCTAATTTTCTTTTTTTTCTTCTTTTATTTACGGGTTTCTAAAACTAAAACATGGTTCTGATGCGCTCCTGCTCCTCCAACCACCAGAGGTGGAATAGACTTTGCAGAAGTAGTGGCAGAAGTTTTTTGCTCTTTGCAAAATCTTCAGCAGTTGTAGATCAGAAAAGAAAATGCTGCTGGAGAATTTAGAGACCACACCATGCAAGTGACCACGTCTGTGTTTCAACCAATGAGCAGTCAGTAGTCGCTTTCAGGTCGAAACACGACCGTCTCACCACGTTTCATGACTGTCGTTCACACTTGTGATGACAAAACTCTGTGTATAGACACACAAGCACCCAGCAGATGCTGATACACTGCCTCTGTGGTGGCTTCCTTTGCCATAAAGACACACAAGTGCACACGCAGTCTTGACTGATAAATCTACCTAAATCTCTAAAAGAAAAAGCTTGTGTGTCTCAGGAAAGTTTAAGAAAAGTACCTGCAAGAGACACTTGAGGGCAGCATACACAAATATACTTTACATTATTTTTATATACATTTACTCATATACACACGTATGTATACAGATATATATGTATGAGTAGTGAGAGAGAAAAGGATCGTATGTGGAAGGACTTTCTGAAGTGAGAGATTGAAGATTATCAGTGAATGGCATTTATTGTTTCTGCAAATCTTTCTTATGTTGGCAGACATCGTTACATTTGCATTTTATTTGTAAAATATTCATTTTAATCCTCCCCCATGATAGATGATGTATTTTATCTGTGTATAGGCGATGCAGTTTGAGCAGAGGGTTTGTTCTGTGGAGCTGTGAAGTGTCGCTCAGTCACATATCACCACTTGTAAAAACGGTCAGTCGAGTCCCAATGCAGCCGCGTGGCTTTTACTGTGAATGTTGGCGGAAATTAACAACAACGAAAAAAAGGGGCTGAAGAAGAGACAAAGTTGAGCTTCAGTCCACATTTTATTTAGGAATGTAAAAGACAATTCCTTCTGCTCAAAATAAGAGAAAAGAAATATATTTTTCAAAATATAAGACCAAAGTATGAATTATGGAAGGTAAAAGTATCCATAAATACACAATGAAAAAATAAATAAAATCAATGTTTGTTGTGTTCTGTCTGTGTCAGTCCAAATGCAGTATCATCATTATTATTATCAATACTGAAAACAATTTGTTCTATATATTACAGATCTACGTAGGCATGCTGAAATTGCTCTAGAAATACCTTATTCACAGTAAAACAATATCAATGTCAGTGTGATATAAAATTTTTGCAAAATCTACAGTATATTTCAGGTCAGAGAGAAAAGAAATCCACATACTTGGAAAAAGAAAAAAAAACTGTTTACAAAACAAGAAGCACAGCAAATCTAGATTTATCTACAGCCAATAAAGTGTGTCAGAAAATCAGATCATATTCAGTATTGCAAAGCTTTGTGATCAACGCACACTCACACACACCATGAGTGGTTCGTCATTCAATATTGCAAATTCCAGCCTCACCACCGTCGAGTAGTAGGGTTTTCACACTGGTCCAATGGCAGCACGCTGAAGCTGAGAGGAGGCTCTGTTTACACAAGAACTGACAACGTTGGGTTTAAACCTGAAGTCAAATCAGCCGAGTTTGTGTTTATCAAACACGTACATGTACAACAAAAAAGACTACAAATGAGATTTTCTACTCTGGTTCAAATGAAGACACAAAAACATCATATCTCTGTTAATAACTAAAGACAAAAAAAACAAAACAAAAACACAACTGATTGTGAAGTCTCTGAGGTGCAAACTGCACCCGCCTACGAGATTCAAGAAACACCCTTCAGCCCGTGTGCGCACACGCTGGCTTTGTTTGTGCTGTTGTTTTAGTGTACAATCATCTTGAGGACGTCGTGTCTCGGTGGCACAGGAACTAAAGACATCGAACCTTTTCTCCCTCAGTCTCAGTGAGACATCTACACACACACACACACGCGGCAACTGGCATTTCTTCCCTAGTTTGTATTCTATTACACAATCAAACTGTGGGAGCCACTGTTTAAAGATGCAATATCAGTTCAACTCTAAAAAAAAATGATTAATCTGTGATTGTTTGGGGGGAATAGGAGTGAAGTGAACTCAAGGCTTTCAGGATGATGAATGGCACCAAACTGACACTTTTAGGATCCACATGTTTGGATATCGTCTTATAAGAGAAGGTGCAAGAACAAAGAAAGACGACCATGTGATAAATATGAGTGGATGGCACAAGAAAAAAAAATCTTTAAGGCGATGACATGACAGGAAGCCACGACTGTCTTCACATCACATGACGCCTCTTAAAGGCGTTTCCGCCAAATGAGACTGAGCTGTGGAGAGGTGAAGGTTGTCCAGGAGTCATTGTGGCATCTGGAACAATAAGAATCAAGGCGAATGTGTACAACCAAGTCCAGAGACATGGCTGAGAGGAGTGGTCATAGGAGGAGGAGGAGAAAGATCACATCTCCTCATCCTGATGATGTCACTGTGTCGTTCTACTGAAGAACATACTGTATCTAATGGAGTCATTTTACATCCTGGTTTTGTTGCCTTTTACGATTCTCACATCGACTCCTTCCACCTCTGATTTACATTCTGCAGGAGCCGTTTATATTGATCTGGTTGATGTGGTATTTTTGATGACCCCCCCCCCACACACACACACACACACACACCCCTCCCTCTCTCACACACACACAGCTTCTCACCTGATCAATATGTTACGATCATAAATTAAGAAGAACAAGCCGCGTGCCTCACCAGAGATTAATGTGCAGTAGTTTCAGGGCCGCTGAGGCTCCGCCTGCTGTTTCCCACAAATCCAAGTAAAAAGCCGCTCATATTTCTCTGTTGGAGATTTATCACACCAGCACACACTTCACAGCAGGCGGCTGCTCGGCAAAAGACACGGCTCATGTCCAGCCACGGAAACTAAATGAGTGTATACTGATGTGTAACAGACGCACAAATGCTATGCCATGTTTCATGGCCACTTATTTAGAGGATAGAGTCAATAATAATAATAATGATCATAAAGTGCCTTTTGCTGTAATGCTTGGACACTGGTGGTGTTCTCTGTTGTTCTCAATGGCAACAAAAGATTGAAACAGTTTTGAATATTTGATTCAAAACTTGACTTTCTGATTTATAGCTCTGACGTCACCCAAAAACTACTACAGTATAAGCCACAGTATTGGACATGTTACTGTAGAGGTTTTATATGTTTTTCTCACTAAAGCCCCCAAATTTAGATCCATCCGCAGCAGAAAATAGTCCCTGGGAAATGTCTTATTTCCCCTCTACTAAGAACAACAGCGCACAGCGTTAATGATTGACGTCTTCAGTAGGAGCTGGTAATCACGTTAGCAACAGGATGACAGAAACCGTTAAGAGACGCATTCGGCCGTTGTTGGATTTCGTCCTTTCATGGGATTTGTCGACGATAAAGAAACAGACAACAATATCATCAGCTCTGTCCTGTGGATGTGATTGATGCTGATGTGGTGGGATTTTTCTGCACAAAGCCACATTCTCACACACACCATGAGTGACAGGTTTGGGCGCTCGATGCCAACTGTGACCTTAAGTGTTTGTATCTGAGCGTCTACAATTAGACTGCTGTCAGATATCTCTCCAGCGGTGGGGGAGGAATGGTGTTTGTCAGCTGGCCTGCGGTAAAAATGCAGACAGAGATTGTTTTCTCTGTTGATATTGGAGAGGCAGGACAATTTACTCCACAGGAGAGACAATAATAAGCAGAAAGACAAAAAACATGAGCTTAATAACATATTCATATAGTTTTGGCTCACGCTCGGAGAGGCTGTGTGAAATGGTCTGTGAGAGTCCATCTGATACTAATACCAGAGCAGGAGGGGAGACGTTTCCTGTGTGTGTCTATGTGTGTGTGTGTGTGTGACAGCTCTACAGGTACGTTCAAGATGCAGCAGGACTGTGGCAGGCATAAGCAGCACTCCTCAGTGAGCAGGAAGAAGAGAAAGAGAAAGGGAAAAAAGATCCCTGCAGACTGAGAGGCTGAAGGCAGCTGGAGTTGTTTTTCCACTCCTCTGTCTTTCAGCCTGTCTCTCCTTACTGCCACTACCTGCCAGGAGCACCACATTTTTAGAGAGTTACTCTCTCTCACACACACACACACGGAGCAGCCCAAGCAAACACCGGTTCAACTCTCATTATCTGTGAATCAGTGACGGAAGAAAGTCGAAAGTGATAGATAGAAACTGTAATGAATCTGTAGGTCAGAGTGCGAGAAAAGTGAACATCTAAAAACATGTTCTTTAACAAAACTTTCTGATCTGATTCAGTCTCACACCTGAAGCTGTTTGAGATTAGTCTCTCAGTGAAATGTAAAAAAAAACAAAACAAAAACATGTTGCTCTCCCTCCGTCTCCGGCTTCAGCACAAACAGGCTCCGACTGTCACATCTGTCCAGAGGTGGAAGTTACAGGAAGTCTACTCATATATGTGCATGTGGTTTACATGTGATGTACAGTACATTGGTTTTTTTCTCACTGAAACCCAGACGGCAGGACAGTACAGGTGTTTCCATGGATACACACAGTTGAGCAGACAACACAAATGATGGAAAAATAACTTCAAGGCCACATCACCACTACAACAAACAAACCAACCAACAAACAAACAAACAAACACAAAGACATGTGGCTTTTCGCTGCTATGGTAACACGCAAACATGACCTATAGCAGAAAGTGACGGTAATCCCACAGCTGTCAACGGCTGGTTTGAGCCAGTTGAGCTGAAGTGAAACCACGACAGAGAGAAGAAGCTCCTCCAAAGGCTGCAACTACTGGAACCATTATTTTCAGTATTGATTATCTGATCATTATTTCCATTTTTGGGTTGATAAGAAGTCAGAAAATTGTGGGAAAAAAAAGCCAACTATGACATTCAAATGAGGCGTCATCGATTATATATGACTTAAACTGTCAACCAATCCACTAAAAGAAACTAATGTCACCTGAGACGTCTTTGCCTTAAACAGGCCAAATCAATTCAGTTCAACAAGTCCGTGCTTCGAGCCGACTATAAACGTCTTTTTCTTCTTCTCTGGGAATATTTCTGGTCAATTTCTAAACAAATAGTTTCTCCTGTAATTGTCCTCACGCTGTTTAAACACCATACGGATGTTGGCAACTGTTCCAACGGGCTAATTACACCGATGTCTCGTCAGTCACGGATCAAAGAGGTCACATGCAGGAAGAGCGCTGTTCCATATTTGGACATTTCTCTGTCTATGATTAAAACGAACAAAGGAACAATTAACAGTTAATTAGAGGCGAGACGTGCCGCCAAGACCATTAACACTATCAACAGCTATTTAGTTACAGTTTCGCACTTTGTTTCCTGCAACTTCAAATGATTCCAGAGCAAGGAAAAACCTGAAACCTGAAATCTAGAGACCAGCATCAGACAGGAGGAGTCTGGAGGACACTTCACTTCCTGGTCCAGTCCAGTAAAGTTCATTCTGCTCTCACTTTGTTTTTTCATGACAACAACTCATTCAAGTTCAGTAAAACGTCTGTTTGCATCCCGCCCTCACTCATCCTCACAACTCACTTCACATGTTTGAATCTCTCTCTACTGTATGTGCAATCTGATTTTGATACACACTCTCTCTCTCTCTCTCTCTCTCTCTCTCTCTCTCTCTCTCTCTCTCACACACACACACAGCTCAGCAGTATACTAAAGCAATAGCTTTGGAGAAAGTGAGACAAAATGCAAAGAAAACGCTGACACAACTGCTGAACTACCACTAAAATAATTCAGGTAGGACTGACGTCAGCACCTGAATGTGTCGTGGCAGACAGACAGATACTGTATAGAGACAGGAAGACAGACAGGAAGACAGACAGCCAAGATGTCAAAGACAGACAGACAGACAGACAAGAGGAGAGAGACAGACAGACAGACAGACAACAGAGAGATAGACAGCCAAACAAGAATACAAAGAGAGACAGACAGGCAGACAGACAGACAAGAAGAGAGAGAGGGAGGAAACCAGACAGGCAGATAAACAGACAGACGGGAAAACAGAAAAGCAGACAGTGATTTCTAAACTCTGCTGCGTCAGCTGTTCACGTCCACACACACTGAGCTCCTGTCTCTGGCATGGACACACGGACACACACTTGCACTGTAAGAGAGACGGACAGACGTGACTTCTTGCCTTTCGGAGAGGTGGGGGACAGAGACAGAGCCCACCACTCCTCCTCCACTCACAGCAGGAAGTAAATCAAACAGTGTGTCTGACTGAGCCTGGTTGACGGCCTCACTCGTGCAGAGGAGCACGTTCACACGCCAGCGCGCACAACTGATACAAGTGAAGTCAGGGCCGACTAAAGTGTCGGTCTGGAGAGTTTAAACAAGATCAATGAAAGAGAAGTGACTGAGAAAGGAAATACAAAACACATCTGGCAAGAAACCACAAACGGAGGGAGAGAGAGAGGGAAGTAGAGTGCATTTGACTGCAGACCCCTCGAACTTCCCTTACAGTGGAGCCGTCTGTGTGTGTGTGTGTGTGTGTGTGTGTGTGTGTGTGTGTGTGTGTGTCTCGACTTATTGGATCCCTGTCCTTTGTTCAGAAATGAGTTTGCTCAGTTCTTCCTGAAATAGCAGATCAAACAGACAGTTTAGCTGTTGAGGCAGCGGCACAGAGCAGAGGGAGGCGGGGCTTCAACACGTCTGACTCAGACTGTGGATTTGATTTGTTACTGTATCTTTAATCTGCAAGATGAGTAATGTCTAACCTGATGAATTATTGGGTGGGATATTTAGAAATTCTAGCTGCATTATTCAAACTCAAATGAAACTCACAGCTAAAATTCAAATTATATGAATGAGTTTTCTGCAACGTGAAGGCAGGTATTTATATGGTAGTTTGCAGTCATTACTGAAAGAAATCAGTTATATAAATATTATTTTGTTCAGTAGAAACAAAATTGAAAATTGTCCTTTATAAATTTGTCTTTACAGTGAATTCGTACTTTCTCAATTTGTTTTCATATTAATAAAAAGGTCAAAGCATTTTAAAACAGCTCAGCCAAAATAACAACACATGTGAGAAAGGACATAAGCTACAACAAGGCAATCAAATACAATGGAAACATGCCAAGTGGAAAGTATTTGATATTTTGAAGAAAATAGGACTGAGAAATTAAAAAATGATTGTTTTTTTTAAACAGGTTAAGTTTCTGTAAACTCAAGTTTTAGTTTTCAGGTTCAGTGGGGGAAGCTGGACGTGAATTGCATCATATGAATCCACAAACAGCTCAGTTTCAAAATTTCAAAAAACAGGAGCAGAGCCATTGAATGCAACAGATGTGAGAACATTTATTTTGTGCACTGGGACAAAGAACTGGGGGAAAAAAAAGGCTTTGGCTTTGTGTTCATCTTATTGTCTGTACTCATGGAAATGCTTTGCATAATAAATGTTCTCACATTATTTGTTTTTGTATTCAATAACACCACAC
>JARUPV020000051.1:0-30330 GCA_030347415.2 Decapterus maruadsi | reverse complement strand
TTGGGCCAGTGGTTTGGAGAAAATGGCCGAGGCAGTTTTCGAACATTCGTAAGCCCAAAATGGTGGTTTTCGGACCAAAAATCAAATTTCTCCCAATTCGCATATGTCGTCTCGGGGGTCGAGGGAGTCCAACGCAGAAGGTTTGGTTGAAATTGGGCCAGTGGTTTTGGAGAAAATGGCCGAGGCAGTTTTCGAACATTCGTAAGCCCCGAAAATGGTGGTTTTTTCGGACCAAAAATCAAATTTCTCCCAATTCGCATATGTCGTCTCGGGGGTCGAGGGAGTCCAACGCAGAAGGTTTGGTTGAAATTGGTGGTTTTGGTTTTTTCGGAGCCGAATGGCGAACATTTCGTAAGCCCGGGGGTCGTTTTTTTGGAGAAAATGGCGGACCAAAAAAAATCAAAAATCAAATTTCTCCCAATTCGCATATGTCGTCTCGGGGGTCGAGGGAGTCCAACGCAGAAGGTTTGGTTGAAATTGGGCCAGTGGTTTTGGAGAAAATGGCCGAGGCAGTTTTCGAACATTCGTAAGCCCGAAAATGGTGTTTTTCGGACCAAAAATCAAATTTCTCCCAATTCGCATATGTCGTCTCGGGGGTCGAGGGAGTCCAACGCAGAAGGTTTGGTTGAAATTGGGCCAGTGGTTTTGGAGAAAATGGACGAGGCAGTTTTCGAACATTCGTAAGCCCCGCGGGTGGTTTCGGACCAAAAATCAAATTTCTCCCAATTCGCATATGTCGTCTCGGGGGTCGAGGGGAGTCCAACGCAGAAGGTTTGGTTGAAATTGGGGCGGTGGTGTTGGTGAAAATGGCGGAGGCAGTTTTCGAACATTCGTAAGCCCCGCGAAAATGGTGTTTTCGGACCAAAAATCAAATTTCTCCCAATTCGCATATGTCGTCTCGGGGGTCGAGGGGAGTCCAACGCAGAAGGTTTGGTTGAAATTGGGCCAGTGGTTTTGGAGAAAATGGTTTTGGAGAAAATGGCCGAGGCAGTTTCGAACATTCGTAAGCCCCGGCGAAAATGGTGTTTTCGGACCAAAAATCAAATTTCTCCCAAATCGCATATGTCGTCTCGGGGGGTCGAGGGGAGTCCAACGCAGAAGGTTTGGTTGAAATTGGGCCAGTGGTTTTGGAGAAAATGGCCGAGGCAGTTTCGAACATTCGTAAGCCCCGCGAAAATGGTTTTTTCGGACCAAAAATCAAATGTCTCCCAATTCGCATATGTCGTCTCGGGGGTCGAGGGGGTCCAACGCAGGTTTGGTTGAAACTGGGCCAGTGGTTTTGGAGAAACTGGCCGAGGCAGTTTTCGAACATTTCGTAAGCCCCGCGAAAATGGTTTTTTCGGACCAAAAATCAAATTTCTCCCAATTCGCATATGTCGTCTCGGGGGTCGAGGGAGTCCAACGCAGAAGGTTTGGTTGAAATTGGGCCAGTGGTTTTGGAGAAAATGGCCGAGGCAGTTTTCGAACATTCGTAAGCCCCGCGAAAATGGTTTTTCGGACCAAAAATCAAATTTCTCCCAATTCGCATATGTCGTCTCGGGGGTCGTCTCGGGGGTCCAACGCAGAAGGGTTTGGTTGAAATTGGGCCAGTGGTTTTGGAGAAAATGGCCGAGGCAGTTTTCGAACATTCGTAAGCCCCGCGAAAATGGTGGTTTTCGGACCAAAAATCAAATTTCTCCCAATTCGCATATGTCTTCTCGGGGGTCGAGGGGAGTCCAACGCAGAAGGTTTGGTTGAAATTGGGCCAGTGGTTTTGGAGAAAATGGCCGAGGCAGTTTTCGAACATTCGTAAGCCCCGCGAAAATGTTGTTTTCGGTCCAAAAATCAAATTTCTCCCAATTCGCACATGTCGTCTCGGGGGTCGAGGGGAGTCCAACGCAGAAGGTTTGGTTGAAATTGGGCCAGTGGTTTTGGAGAAAATGGCCGGCAGGCAGTTTCGAACATTTCGTAAGCCCCGCGGTTGGATTTCGGACCAAAAATCAAATTTCTCCCAATTCGCATATGTCGTCTCGGGGGTCGAGGGAGTCCAACGCAGAAGGTTTGGTTGAAATTGGGCCAGTGGTTTTGGAGAAAATGGCCGAGGCAGTTTTCGAACATTCGTAAGCCCGGCGGGTGGTTTTTTCGGACCAAAAATCAAATTTCTCCCAATTTTTCGGACCAAAAATCAAATTTCTCCCAATCGTCTCTCGGGGGTCGAGGGGGTCCAACGCAGAAGGTTTGGTTGAAATTGGGCCAGTGGTTTTGGAGAAAATGGCCGAAAATGGCAGTTTTTTTTTTTCGTAAGCCCCCGAAAATGGTTTTCGGACCAAAAATCAAATTTCTCCCAATTCGCATATGTCGTCTCGGGGGTCGAGGGAGTCCAACGCAGAAGGTTTGGTTGAAATTGGGCCAGTGGTTTTGGAGAAAATGGCCGAGACAGTTTTCGAACATTCCTAAGCCCCGCGGGTGGTTTTCGGACCAAAAATCAAATTTCTCCCAATTCGCATATGTCGTCTTGGGGGTCGAGGGGAGTCCAACGCAGAAGGTTTGGTTGAAATTGGGCCAGTGGTTTTGGAGAAAATGGCCGAGGCAGTTTTCGAACATTCGTAAGCCCCGCGGGTGGTTTTCGGACCAAAAATCAAATTTCTCCCAATTCGCATATGTCGTCTTTCTCCCAATTCGGGTCGTCTCGGGGGGGGAGTCCAACGCAGAAGGTTTGGTTGAAATTGGGCCAGTGGTTTTGGAGAAAATGGCCGAGGCAGTTTCGAACATTCGTAAGCCCCGCGAAAATGGTGTTTTTTCGGACCAAAAATCAAATTTCTCCCAATTCGCATATGTCGTCTCGGGGGTCGAGGGAGTCCAACGCAGAAGGTTTGGTTGAAATTGGGCCAGTGGTTTTGGAGAAAATGGCCGAGGCAGTTTTTTCGAACATTCGTAAGCCCCGCGGGTGGTTTTTTTCAAAAATCAAATTTCTCCCAATTCGCATATGTCGTCTCGGGGGTCGAGGGAGTCCAACGCAGAAGGTTTGGTTGAAATTGGGCCAGTGGTTTTGGAGAAAATGGCCGAGGCAGTTTCGAACATTCGTAAGCCCCGCGTGGTTTTTCGGACCAAAAATCAAATTTCTCCCAATTCGCATATGTCGTCTCGGGGGTCGAGGGAGTCCAACGCAGAAGGTTTGGTTGAAATTGGGCCAGTGGTTTTGGAGAAAATGGCCGAGGCAGTTTTTTCGAACATTCGTAAGCCAGTGAAAATGTGGTTTTGGAGAAAATGGCCAAAACATTCGTAAGCCCGCGAAAATGGTGTTTTCGGTCCAAAAATCAAATTTCTCCCAATTCGCATATGTCGTCTCGGGGGTCGAGGGAGTCCAACGCAGAAGGTTTGGTTGAAATTGGGCCAGTGGTTTTGGAGAAAATGGCCGAGGCAGTTTTCGAACATTCGTAAGCCCCCGAAAATGGTGGTTTTCGGACCAAAAATCAAATTTCTCCCAATTCGCATATGTCGTCTCGGGGGTCGAGGGAGTCCAACGCAGAAGGTTTGGTTGAAATTGGGCCAGTGGTTTTGGAGAAAATGGCCGAGGCAGTTTCGAACATTCGTAAGCCCCGCGGGTGGTTTTTCGGACAAAAAATCAAATTTCTCCCAATTCGCATATGTCGTCTCGGTGGTCGATGGGAGTACATCGCAGAAGGTTTGGTTGAAATTGGGCCAGTGGTTTTGGAGAAAATGGCCGAGGCAGTTTTCGAACATTCGTAAGCCCGGGAAAATGGTGTTTTCAGTCCAAAAATCAAATTTCCCCCAATTCGCATATGTCGTCTCGGGGGTCGAGGGGAGTCCAACGCAGAAGGTTTGGTTGAAATTGGGCCAGTGGTTTTGGAGAAAATGGCAAAGGCAGTTTTCGAACATTCGTAAGCCCCGCGAAAATGGTGTTTTCGGACCAAAAATCAAATTTCTCCCACCCGCATATGTCGTCTCGGGAAAGAGGGAGTCCAACGAGAAGGCGGGTTGAAATTGGGCCAGTGGTTTTTGAGAAAATGGCTAAGGCCGTTTTCGAACATTCGTAAGCCGGCGAAAATGGTGTTTTCGGTCCAAAAATCAAATTTCTCCCAATTCGCATATGTCGTCTCGGGGGAAGAGGGGAGTCCAACGCAGAAGGTTTGGTTGAAATTGGGCCAGTGGTTTTTGAGAAAATGGCTAAGGCCGTTTTCGAACATTCGTAAGCCGGCGAAAATGGTGTTTTCGGTCCAAAAATCAAATTTCTCCCAATTCGCATATGTCTTATCGGAGGTCGAGGGAGTCCAACGCAGAAGGTTTGGTTGAAATTGGGCCAGTGGTTTTGGAGAAATGGCTGAGGCAGTTTCGAACATTCGTAAGCCCAAAAATGGTGTTTTTGGTCCAAAAATCAAATTTCTCCCAATTCGCATATGTCGTCTCGGAGGTCCAAACGAGAAGGTTTGGTTGAAATTGGACCAGTGGTTTTGGAAAATGTGGCTGGAGTCCAACGCAGGCGGGGTTGGTTGAAATTGGGCCAGTGGTTTTGGAGAAAATGGCTGAGGCAGTTTTCGAACATTCGTAAGCCCCCGCGCGGGTGGTTTTTCGACCAAAAATCAAATTTCTCCCACCTCGCATATGTCGTCTCGGGGAAAGAGGGAGTCCAACGCAGAAGGTTTGGTTGAAATTGGGCCAGTGGTTTTGGAGAAATGGCTAAGGCCGTTCGAACATTCGAGCCGGCGAAAAATGGTGTTTTCGGTCCAAAAAATCAAATTCTCCCACCCGCATATGTCGGTTTCGGGGGGAAAAAGAGGGGAGTCCAACGCAGAAGGTTTGGTTGAAATTGGGCCAGTGGTTTTTGAGAAAATGGCCAAGGCCGTTTTCGAACATTCGTAAGCCGGCGAAAATGGTGTTTTCGGTCCAAAAATCAAATTTCTCCCAATTCGCATATGTCGTCTCGGGGGTCGAGGGGAGTCCAACGCAGAAGGTTTGGTTGAAATTGGGCCAGTGGTTTTGGAGAAAATGGCCGAGGCAGTTTTCGAACATTCGTAAGCCCCGCGGGTGGTTTTCGGACCAAAAATCAAATTTCTCCCAATTCGCATATGTCGTCTCGGGGGTCGAGGGTTTGGTTGAGTCCAACGCAGAAGGTTTGGTTGAAATTGGGCCAGTGGTTTTAGAAAATGGCCGAGGCAGTTTTCGATCATTCGTAAGCCCCGCGTGTTTTTTTCGGACCAAAAATCAAATTTCTCCCAATTCGCATATGTCGTCTCGGGGGTCGAGGGGAGTCCAACGCAGAAGGTTTGGTTGAAATTGGGCCAGTGGTTTTGGAGAAAATGGCCGAGGCAGTTTCGAACATTCGTAAGCCCCGCGGGTGGTTTTTTCGGACCAAAAATCAAATTTCTCCCAATTCGCATATGTCGTCTCGGGGGTCGAGGGAGTCCAACGCAGAAGGTTTGGTTGAAATTGGGCCAGTGGTTTTGGAGAAAATGGCCGAGGCAGTTTTCGAACATTCGTAAGCCACAACGCAGAAGGTTTGGTTGAAATTGGGCCAGTGGTTTTTTGGAGAAAATGGCCGGGCCAAAAAAGCCCCGCAAATTTTTCTCCAAAAATCAAATTTCTCCCAATTGTCGTCTCGGGGGTCGAGGGGAGTCCAACGCAGAAGGTTTGGTTGAAATTGGGCCAGTGGTTTTTGGTTGGAGAAAATGGCCGAGGCAGTTTTCGAACATTTTCGAACATAAGCCCCGCGAAAATGGTGTTTTTCGGACCAAAAATCAAATTTCTCCCAATTCGCATATGTCGTCTCGGGGGTCGAGGGAGTCCAACGCAGAAGGTTTGGTTGAAATTGGGCCAGTGGTTTTGGACAAAATGGCCGAGGCAGTTTTCGAACATTCGTAAGCCCGAAAATGGTTTTTCGGACCAAAAATCAAATTTCTCCCAATTCGCATATGTCGTCTCGGGGGTCGAGGGAGTCCAACGCAGAAGGTTTGGTTGAAATTGGGCCAGTGGTTTTTTTCCAATTCGAGAAAATGGCCGAAAAATCAAATTTCAGTTTTGTCGGGGGTCGAGGGAGTCAACGCAGAAGGTTTGGTTGAAATTGGGCCAGTGGTTTTGGAAAAATGGCCGAGGCAGTTTTCGAACATTCGTAAGCCCGCGCGGTGTTTTCGGACCAAAAATCAAATTTCTCCCAATTCGCATATGTCGTCTCGGGGGGGTCGAGGGAGTCCAACGCAGAAGGTTTGGTTGAAATTGGGCCAGTGGTTTTGGAGAAAATGGCCGAGGCAGTTTTCGAACATTCGTAATCCCCGCGGGAACAAAATGGTTTTTCGGACCAAAAATCAAATTTCTCCCAATTCGCATATGTCGTCTCGGGGGTCGAGGGAGTCCAACGCAGAAGGTTTGGTTGAAATTGGGCCAGTGGTTTTGGAGAAAATGGCCGAGGCAGTTTTTCGAACATTCGTAAGCCCGCGAAAATGGTTTTTTTCGGACCAAAAATCAAATTTCTCCCAATTCGCATATGTCGTCTCGGGGGTCGAGGGAGTCCAACGCAGAAGGTTTGGTTGAAATTGGGCCAGTGGTTTTGGAGAAAATGGCCGAGGCAGTTTTCGAACATTCGTAAGCCCCGGCGAAAATGGTTGTTTCGGACCAAAAATCAAATTTCTCCCAATTCGCATATGTCGTCTCGGGGGTCGAGGGAGTCCAACGCAGAAGGTTTGGTTGAAATTGGGCCAGTGGTTTTGGAGAAAATGGCCGAGGCAGTTTTCGAACATTCGTAAGCCCCGCGGGTTTTTCGGACCAAAAATCAAATTTCTCCCAATTCGCATATGTCGTCTCGGGGGTCGAGGGAGTCCAACGCAGAAGGTTTGGTTGAAATTGGGCCAGTGGTTTTGGAGAAAATGGCCGAGGCAGTTTTCGAACTGTCGTAAGCCCCGCGAAAATGGTTTTCGGACCAAAAATCAAATTTCTCCCAATTCGCATATGTCGTCTCGGGGGTCGAGGGAGTCCAACGCAGAAGGTTTGGTTGAAATTGGGCCAGTGGTTTTGGAGAAAATGGCCGAGGCAGAATTCGAACATTCGTAAGCCCCGAGGTTGGTTTTCGGTCCAAAAATCAAATTTCTCCCAATTCGCATATGTCGTCTCGGGGGTCGAAAATGGGGCCCCGAGTCCAAAAATCAAATTTCTCCCAATTCATATGTCGTCTCGGGGGTCGAGGGAGTCCAACGCAGAAGGTTTGGTTGAAATTGGGCCAGTGGTTTTGGAGAAAATGGCCGAGGCAGTTTTCGAACATTCGTAAGCCCCGAAAATGGTGTTTTCGGACCAAAAATCAACTTTCTCCCAATTCGCATATGTCGTCTCGGGGGTCGAGGGAGTCCAACGCAGAAGGTTTGGTTGAAATTGGGCCAGTGGTTTTGGAGAAAATGGCCGAGGCAGTTTTCGAACATTCGTAAGCCCCGCGAAAATGGTTTTTCGGACCAAAAATCAAATTTCTCCCAATTCGCATATGTCGTCTCGGGGGTAGAGGTGAGTCCTACGCAGAAGGTTTGGTTGAAATTGGGCCAGTGGTTTTGGAGAAAATGGCCGAGGCAGTTTTCGAACATTCGTAAGCCCCCGGGTGGTTTTTTCGGACCAAAAATCAAATTTCTCCCAATTCGCATATGTCGTCTCGGGGGTCGAGGGAGTCCAACGCAGAAGGTTTGGTTGAAATTGGGCCAGTGGTTTTGGAGAAAATGGCCGAGGCAGTTTTCCCAATTCGAACATTTTGTTGAAATTGGGCCAGTTTTGGTTTGGAGAAAATGGCCGAGGCAGTTTCAAACATTCGTAAGCCCCGCGGGAAAATTTTTTCGGACCAAAAATCAAATTTCTCCCAATTCGCATATGTCGTCTCGGGGGTCGAGGGAAGTCCAACGCAGAAGGTTTGGTTGAAATTGGGCCAGTGGTTTTGGAGAAAATGGCCGAGGCAGTTTTCGAACATTCGTAAGCCCCGCGGGTGGTTTTTTAGACCAAAAATCAAATTTCTCCCAATTCGCATATGTCGTCTCGGGGGTCGAGGGAGTCCAACGCAGAAGGTTTGGTTGAAATTGGGCCAGTGGTTTTGGAGAAAATGGCCGAGGCAGTTTTTCGAACATTCGTAAGCCCCGGCGAAAATGGTTTTCGGGCCAAAAATCAAATTTCTCCCAATTCGCATATGTCGTCTCGGGGGTCGAGGGGAGTCCAACGCAGAAGGTTTGGTTGAAATTGGGCCAGTGGTTTTGGAGAAAATGGCCGAGGCAATTTTCGAACATTCGTAAGCCCCACGGGTGGTTTTTCGGACCAAAAATCAAATTTCTCCCAATTCGCATATGTCGTCTCGGGGGTCGAGGGGAGTCCAACGCAGAAGGTTTGGTTGAAATTGGGCCAGTGGTTTTGGAGAAAATGGCCGAGGCAGTTTTTTCGAACATTCGTAAGCCCCGAAAATGTTGTTTTTCGGTCCAAAAATCAAATTTCTCCCAATTCGCATATGTCGTCTCGGGGGTCGAGGGCAGTCCAACGCAGAAGGTTTGGTTGAAATTGGGCCAGTGGTTTTGGAGAAAATGGCCGAGGCAGTTTTCGAACATTCGTAAGCCCCGCGGGTGGTTTTTCGGACCAAAAATCAAATTTCTCCCAATTCGCATATGTCGTCTCGGGGGTCGAGGGAGTCCAACGCAGAAGGTTTGGTTGAAATTGGGCCAGTGGTTTTGGAGAAAATGGCCGAGGCAGTTTTCGAACATTCGTAAGCCCCGCGTGGTTTTGGAAAAATGGTGGTTTTCGAACATTCGGACCAAAAAATCAAATTTCTCCCAATTCGCATATGTCGTCTCGGGGGTCGAGGGAGTCCAACGCAGAAGGTTTGGTTGAAATTGGGCCAGTGGTTTTGGAGAAAATGGCCGAGGCAGTTTCGAACATTCGTAAGCCCCGCGAAAATGGTGTTTTCGGTCCAAAAATCAAATTTCTCCCAATTCGCATATGTCGTCTCGGGGGTCGAGGGAGTCCAACGCAGAAGGGTTGGTTGAAATTGGGCCAGTGGTTTTGGAGAAAATGGCCGAGGCAGTTTTCGAACATTCGTCAGCCCCGCGAAAATGGTTGTTTTCGGTCCAAAAATCAAATTTCTCCCAATTCGCATATGTCGTCTCGGGGGTCGAGGGAGTCCAACGCAGAAGGTTTGGTTGAAATTGGGCCAGTGGTTTTGGAGAAAATGGCCGAGGCAGTTTTCGAACATTCGTAAGCCCCGCGGGTGGTTTTCGGACCAAAAATCAAATTTCTCCCAATTCGCATATGTCGTCTCGGGGGTCGAGGGGGTCCAACGCAGAAGGTTTGGTTGAAATTGGGCCAGTGGTTTTGGAGAAAATGGCCGAGTGTTTTTCGGGGGTCATTCCAACGCAGAAGCCAGTGGTTTTGGAGAAAATGGCCGAGGCAGTTTCGAACATTCGTAAGCCCGCGGTGTTTTTCGGACCAAAAATCAAATTTCTCCCAATTCGCATATGTCGTCTCGGGGGGGGAGGGGAGTCCAACGCAGAAGGTTTGGTTGAAATTGGGCCAGTGGTTTTGGAGAAAATGGCCGAGGCAGTTTTTTCGAACATCGTAAGCCCCGAAAATGGTGTTTTTTCGGGCCAAAAATCAAATTTCTCCCAATTCGCATATGTCGTCTCGGGGGTCGGGGGAGTCCAACGCAGAAGGTTTGGTTGAAATTGGGCCAGTGGTTTTGGAGAAAATGGCCGAGGCAGTTTTCGAACATTCGTAAGCCCCGCGGGTGGTTTTTCGGACCAAAAATCAAATTTCTCCCAATTCGCATATGTCGTCTCGGGGGTCGAGGGGAGTCCAACGCAGAAGGTTTGGTTGAAATTGGGCCAGTGGTTTTGGAGAAAATGGCCGAGGCAGTTTTCGAACATTCGTAAGCCCCGCGAAAATGGTTTTTCGGTCCAAAAATCAAATTTCTCCCAATTCGCATATGTCGTCTCGGGGGTCGAGGGAGTCCAACGCAGAAGGTTTGGTTGAAATTGGGCCAGTGGTTTTGGAGAAAATGGCCGAGGCAGTTTTCGAACATTCGGTAAAAATCAAATTTCTCCCAATTCTCATATGTCTCGGGGGGTCGAGGGAGTCCAACGCAGAAGGTTTGGTTGAAATTGGGCCAAAAAAATGGCCGAGGCAGTTTTCGAACATTCGTAAGCCCCGAAAATGGTGGTTTCGGACCAAAAATCAAATTTCTCCCAATTCGCATATGTCGTCTCGGGGGTCGAGGGTCCAACGCAGAAGGTTTGGTTGAAATTGGGCCAGTGGTTTTGGAGAAAATGGCCGAGGCAGTTTTCGAACATTCGTAAGCCCCAGTTTCGAACATTCGTAAGCCCGAAAATGTTTTTTCGGACCAAAAATCAAATTTCTCCCAATTCGCATATGTCGTCTCGGGGGTCGAGGGAGTCCAACGCAGAAGGTTTGGTTGAAATTGGGCCAGTGGTTTTGGAGAAAATGGCCGAGGCAGTTTTCGAACATTCGTAAGCCCCGCGAAAATGGTGTTTTCGGTCCAAAAATCAAATTTCTCCCAATTCGCATATGTCGTCTCGGGGGTCGAGGGGCGTCCAACGCAGAAGGTTTGGTTGAAATTGGGCCAGTGGTTTTGGAGAAAATGGCCGAGGCAGTTTTCGAACATTCGTAAGCCTGCGAAAATGGTGTTTTCGGTCCTAAAATCAAATTTCTCCCAATTCGCATATGTCGTCTCGGGGGTCGAGGGGAGTCCAACGCAGAAGGTTTGGTTGAAATTGGGCCAGTGGTTTTGGAGAAAATGGCCGAGGCAGTTTTCGAACATTCGTAAGCCCCGCGGGTGGTTTTCGGACCAAAAATCAAATTTCTCCCAATTCGCATATGTCGTCTCGGGGGTCGAGGGGAGTCCAACGCAGAAGGTTTGGTTGAAATTGGGCCAGTGGTTTTGGAGAAAATGGCCGAGGCAGCTGAACATTCCGTAAGCCGGCAAAATGGTGTTTTCGGTACATAATCAAATTTCTCCCAATTCGCATATGTCGCCTCTCGGAGGTCGAGGGGAGTCCAACGCAGAAGGTTTGGTTGAAATTGGGCCAGTGGTTTTGGAGAAAATGGCCGAGGCAGTTTTCGAACATTCGTAAGCCGGCGAAAATGGTGTTTTTTCGGACCAAAAATCAAGTATATCCCAATCCGCATATGTCGTCTCGGGGGTGGAGGGGAGTCCAACGCAGAAGGTTTGGTTGAAATTGGGCCAGTGGTTTTGGAGAAATAGGCAGAGGCAGTTTTCGAACATTCGTAAGCCCCGCGGGTGGTTTTTCGGACCAAAATCAAATTTTCCCAATTCCGCATATGTCGTCTCGGGGGTCGTAGGGGAGTCCAACGCAGAAGGTTTGGTTGAAATTGGGCCAGTGGTTTTGGAGAAAATGGCTCGAGGCAGTTTTCGAACATTCGTGTTTCTCCCGCGGGTGGTTTTTGGACCAAAAATCAAATTTCTCCCAATTCGCATATGTCGTCTCGGGGGTCGAGGGGAGTCCAACGCAGAAGGTTTGGTTGAAATTGGGCCAGTGGTTTTGGAGAAAATGGCCGAGGCAGTTTTTTGAAACATTCGTAAGCCCCGAAGGTTTGGTTGAAATGGTTTTTCGGAGAAAATGGCCAAAAATTCAAAAAATTTCTCCCAAAATCAAATTTCTCCCAATTCGTCTCGTCGGGGGGTCGAGGGAGTCCAACGCAGAAGGTTTGGTTGAAATTGGGCCAGTGGTTTTGGAGAAAATGGCCGAGGCAGTTTTCGAACATTCGTAAGCCCGAAAAAATGGTGTTTCGGACCAAAAATCAAATTTCTCTCAATTCGCATATGTCGTCTCGGGGGTCGAGGGAGTCCAACGCAGAAGGTTTGGTTGAAATTGGGCCAGTGGTTTTGGAGAAAATGGCCGAGGCAGTTTTCGAACATTCGTAAGCCGGCGAAAATGGTGTTTTCGGTCCAAAAATCAAATTTCTCCCAATTCGCATATGTCGTCTCGGGGTTCGAGGGGAGTCCAACGCAGAAGGTTTGGTTGAAATTGGGCCAGTGGTTTTGGAGAAAATGGCCGAGGCAGTTTTCGAACATTCGTAAGCCCCAGTGGTTTTTTTCGGACCAAAAATCAAATTTCTCCCAATTCGCATATGTCGTCTCGGGGTTTTGGAGAAAATGGCCGAGGCAGTTTTCGAACATTCGTAAGCCCCGCGGGTCGCATATGTCGTCTCGGGGGTCGAGGGAGTCCAACGCATAAGGTTTGGTTGAAATTGGGCCAGTGGTTTTGGAGAAAATGGCCGAGGCAGTTTTCGAACATTCGTAAGCCCGAAAATGGTGGTTTTTTCGGACCAAAAATCAAATTTCTCCCAATTCGCATATGTCGTCTCGGGGGTCGAGAGAGTCCAACGCAGAAGGTTTGGTTGAAATTGGGCCAGTGGTTTTGGAGAAAATGGCCGAGGCAGTCTTCGAACATTCGTAAGCCCCGCGGGTGGTTTTTCGGACCAAAAATCAAATTTCTCCCAATTCGCATATGTCGTCTCGGGGGTCGTCTCGGGGTCCAACGCAGAAGGTTTGGTTGAAATTGGGCCAGTGGTTTTGGAGAAAATGGCCGAGGCAGTTTTCGAACATTCGTAAGCCCCGCGGGTGTTTTCGGACCAAAAATCAAATTTCTCCCAATTCGCATATGTCGTCTCGGGGGTCGCGGGAGTCCAACGCAGAAGGTTTGGTTGAAATTGGGCCAGTGGTTTTGGAGAAAATGGCCGAGGCAGTTTTCGAACATTCGTAAGCCCCGCGAAAATGGTGGTTTTTTCGGACCAAAAATCAAATTTCTCCCAATTCGCATATGTCGTCTCGGGGGTCGAGGGAGTCCAACGCAGAAGGTTTGGTTGATTGGGCCAGTGGTTTTGGAGAAAATGGCCGAGGCAGTTTTCGAACATTCGTAAGCCCCGGCGAAAATGGTGTTTTTTCGGACCAAAAATCAAATTTCTCCCAATTCGCATATGTCGTCTCGGGGGTCGAGGGAGTCCAACGCAGTATGTTTGGTTGAAATTGGGCCAGTGGTTTTGGAGAAAATGGCCGAGGCAGTTTTTCGTAAGCCCGTGGGTGGTTTTTTCGGACCAAAAATCAAATTTCTCCCAATTCGCATATGTCGTCTCGGGGGTTTCGATTCGGGCCCCGTCCAAAAATCAAATTTCTCCCAATTTGGTTGGGGGTCGATTGGGCCAGTGGTTTTTGGTTGAAATTGGGCCAGTGGAGAAAATGGCCGAGAAAATGGCAGTTTTTCGAACATTCGTAAGCCCCGCGAAAATGGTGTTTTCGGACCAAAAATCAAATTTCTCCCAATTCGCATATGTCGTCTCGGGGGTCGAGGGAGTCCAACGCAGAAGGTTTGGTTGAAATTGGGCCAGTGGTTTTGGAGAAAATGGCCGTTTTGGAGAAAATGGCCGAGGCCGTTTTCGAACATTCGTAAGCCGGCGAAAATGGTGTTTTCGGACCAAAAATAAAATTTCTCCCAATTCGCATATGTCGTCTCGGGGGTCGAGGGGAGTCCAACGCAGAAGGTTTGGTTGAAATTGGGCCAGTGGTTTTGGAGAAAATGGCCGAGGCAGTTTTCGAACATTCGTAAGCCCCGCGGGTGGTTTTCGGACCAAAAATCAAATTTCTCCCAATTCGCATATGTCGTCTCGGGGGTCGAGGGGTGTCCAACGCAGAAGGTTTGGTTGAAATTGGGCCAGTGGTTTTGGAGAAAATGGCCGAGGCAGTTTTCGAACATTCGTAAGCCCCGCGGTTGTTTTTCGGTCCAAAAATCAAATTTCTCCCAATTCGCATATGTCGTCTCGGGGGTCGACGGGAGTCCAACGCAGAAGGTTTGGTTGAAATTGGGCCAGTGGTTTTGGAGAAAATGGCCGAGGCAGTTTTCGAACATTCGTAAGCCCGTAAGCGAAAATGGTGTTTTTCGGACCAAAAATCAAATTTCTCCCAATTCGCATATGTCGTCTCGGGGGTCGAGGGGAGTCCAACGCAGAA
Organism: Decapterus maruadsi; assembly: GCA_030347415.2. Taxonomy (NCBI): domain Eukaryota; kingdom Metazoa; phylum Chordata; class Actinopteri; order Carangiformes; family Carangidae; genus Decapterus; species Decapterus maruadsi. The sequence goes on along the minus strand of JARUPV020000051.1, from coordinate 16,346 downwards.
GGTTTGGTTGAAATTGGGCCAGTGGTTTTGGAGAAAATGGCCGAGGCAGTTTTCGAACATTCGTAAGCCCCCCGGGTGGTTTTCGGGCCAAAAATCAAAATTATCACAATTCGCATATGTCGTCTCGGGGGTCGAGCGGAGTCCAACGCAGAAGGTTTGGTTGAAATTGGGCCAGTGGTTTTGGAGAAAATGGCCGAGGCAGTTTTCGAACACTCGTAAGCCCCGCGACAATGGTGTTTTCGGGCCAAAAATCAAAGTTCTCCCAATTCGCATATGTCGTCTCGGGGGTCGAAGGGAGTCCAACGCAGAAGGTTTGGTTGAAATTGGGCCAGTGGTTTTGGAGAAAATGGCCGAGGCAGTTTTCGAACATTCGTAAGCCCCGCGGGTGGTTTTCGGACCAAAAATCAAATTTCTCCCAATTCGCATATGTCGTCTCGGGGTCGAGGGAGTCCAACGCAGAAGGTTTGGTTGAAATTGGGCCAGTGGTTTTGGAGAAAATGGCCGAGGCAGTTTCGAACATTCGTAAGCCCGGCGGTTGGTGTTTCGGACCAAAAATCAAATTTCTCCCAATTTTCTCCCAATTCGCATATGTCGTCTCGGGGGTCGAGGGGAGTCCAACGCAGAAGGTTTGGTTGAAATTGGGCCAGTGGTTTTGGAGAAAATGGCCGAGGCAGTTTCGAACATTCGTAAGCCCCGCGGGTGGTTTCGGACCAAAAATCAAATTTCTACCAATTCGCATATGTCGTCTCGGGGGTCGAGGGAGTCCAACGCAGAAGGTTTGGTTGAAATTGGGCCAGTGGTTTTGGAGAAAATGGCCTAGGCAGTTTTCGAACAGTCGTAAGCCCCGCCCCGGGTGGTTTTTTTCGACCAAAAATCAAATTTCTCCCAATTCGCATATGTCGTCTCGGGGGGGGGGGGAGGACAGAGGAGGAGGGTTGGTTGGAATTGGGCCAGGGGTTTTGGAGAAAATGGCCGTGGCAGTTTTCGTACATTCGTAAGCCCCGCGAAAATGTGTTTTTTCGGTCCAAAAATCAAATTTCTCCCAATTCGCATATGTCGTCTCGGGGGTCGAGGGGAGTCCAACGCAGAAGGTTTGGTTGAAATTGGGCCAGTGGTTTTGGAGAAAATGGCCGAGGCAGTTTTCGAACATTCGTAAGCCCCGCGGGTGGTTTTTTGGACCAAAAATCAAATTTCTCCCAATTCGCATATGTCGTCTCGGGGGTCGAGAGGAGTCCAACGCAGAAGGTTTGGTTGAAATTGGGCCAGTGGTTTTGGAGAAAATGGCCGAGGCAGTTTTCGAACATTCGTAAGCCCCGCGAAAATGGTGTTTTTCGGACCAAAAATCAAATTTCTCCCAATTCGCATATGTCGTCTCGGTGGTCGAGGGGAGTCCAACGCAGAAGGTTTGGTTGAAATTGGGCCAGTGGTTTTGGAGAAAATGGCCGAGGCAGTTTTCGAACATTCGTAAGCCCCGCGAAAATGGTGTTTCGGAAAAAAAATCAAATTTATCCCAATTCTCATATTTCGTCTCGGGGGTCTAGGGTAGTCCAACGCAGTAGGTTTGGTTGAAATTGGGCCAGTGGTTTTGGAGAAAATGGCCGGCCGGCAGTTTTCGAACATTCGTAAGCCCCGCGAAAATGGTTTTCGGACCAAAAATCAAATTTCTCCCAATTCGCATATGTCGTCTCGGGGGTCGAGGGGAGTCCAACGCAGAAGGTTTGGTTGAAATTGGGCCAGTGGTTTTGGAGAAAATGGCCGAGGCAGTTTTCGAACATTCGTAAGCCCCGCGGGTGGTTTTCGGACCAAAAATCAAATTTCTCCCAATTCGCATATGTCGTCTCGGGGGTCGAAGGGAGTCCAACGCAGAAGGTTTGGTTGAAATTGGGCCAGTGGTTTTGGAGAAAATGGCCGAGGCAGTTTTCGAACATTCGTAAGCCCCGGTGTTTTTTCGGACCAAAAATCAAATTTCTCCAATTCGCATATGTCGTCTCGGGGGTCGAGGGGGTCCAACGCAGAAGGTTTGGTTGAAATTGGGCCAGTGGTTTTGGAGAAAATGGCCGAGGCAGTTTTCGAACATTCGTAAGCCCCGCGGGTGTTTTCGTACCAAAAATCAAATTTCTCCCAATTCGCATATGTCGTCTCGGGGGTCGAGGGGAGTCCAACGCAGAAGGTTTGGTTGAAATTGGGCCAGTGGTTTTGGAGAAAATGGCCGAGGCAGTTTTCGAACATTCGTAAGCCCGCCAAAATGTTTTATTAGGTCCAAAAATCAAATTTCACCCAATTCGCATATGTCGTCTCGGGGGTCGAGGGAGTCCAACGCAGAAGGTTTGGTTGAAATTGGGCCAGTGGTTTTGGAGAAAATGGCCAAATTTCTCCCAAGTTTTCGAACATTTGGTTGAAATTGGGCCAGTGGTTTTGGAGAAAATGGCCGAGGCAGTTTTTCGAACATTTCGAACATTCGTAAGCCCGAAAATGATGTTTTTCGGTCCAAAAATCAAATTTCTCCCAATTCGCATATGTCGTCTCGGGGGTCGAGGGGAGTCCAACGCAGAAGGTTTGGTTGAAATTGGGCCAGTGGTTTTGGAGAAAATGGCCGAGGCAGTTTTCGAACATTCGTAAGCCCCGCGGGTGGTTTTCGGACCAAAAATCAAATTTCTCCCAATTCGCATATGTCGTCTCGGGGGTCGAGGGGAGTCCAACGCAGAAGGTTTGGTTGAAATTGGGCCAGTGGTTTTGGAGAAAATGGCCGAGGCAGTTTTCGAACATTCGTAAGCCCCGCGGGTTGTTTTTCGGACCAAAAATCAAATTTCTCCCAATTCGCATATGTCGTCTCGGGGGTCGAGGGGAGTCCAACGCAGAAGGTTTGGTTGAAATTGGGCCAGTGGTTTTGGAGAAAATGGCCGAGGCAGTTTTCGAACATTCGTAAGTCCCCAGAAGGTTTGGTTGAAATTGGTTGGTTTTGGACCAAAAATCATTCGTAATTTCTCCCAATTCGCATATGTCGTCTCGGGGGTCGAGGGGAGTCCAACGCAGAAGGTTTGGTTGAAATTGGGCCAGTTTTTTTTGGAGAAAATGGCCGAGGCAGTTTTCGAACATTCGTAAGCCGGCGAAAATGGTTTTTTCGGTCCAAAAATCAAATTTCTCCCAATTCGCATATGTCGTCTCGGGGGTCGAGGGGAGTCCAACGCAGAAGGTTTGGTTGAAATTGGGCCAGTGGTTTTGGAGAAAATGGCCGAGGCAGTTTTCGAACATTCGTAAGCCCCGCGGGTGGTTTTCGGACCAAAAATCAAATTTCTCCCAATTCGCATATGTCGTCTCGGGGGTCGAGGGGAGTCCAACGCAGAAGGTTTGGTTGAAATTGGGCCAGTGGTTTTGGAGAAAATGGCCGAAAATGGCCGGCAGTTTTCGAACATTCGTAAGCCCCGCGAAAATGGTTTTTTCGACCAAAAATCAAATTTCTCCCAATTCGCATATGTCTTCTCGGGGGTCGAGGGGAATCCAACGCAGAAGGTTTGGTTTTCGAAATTGGGGACAAATTTCTCCCAATTCGGTTTTCTCGGGGTCGAGTCCAAAAGAAGGTTTGGTTGAAGTTGGGCCAGTGGTTTTGGTTTTGGAGAAAATGGCCGAGTCAGTTTTCGAACATTCGTAAGTGTGTTTTCGGACCAAAAATCAAATTTCTCCCAATTCGCATATGTCGTCTCGGGGGTCGAGGGAGTCCAACGCAGAAGGTTTGGTTGAAATTGGGCCAGTGGTTTTGGAGAAAATGGCCGAGGCAGTTTTCGAACATTCGTAAGCCCCGCGGGTGGTTTTCGGACCAAAAATCAAATTTCTCCCAATTCGCATATGTCGTCTCGGGGGTCGAGGGGGGTCCAACGCAGAAGGTTTGGTTGAAATTGGGCCAGTGGTTTTGGAGAAAATGGCCGAGGCAGTTTTCGAACATTCGTAAATTGGGCCAGTGGTTTTTTGGAGAAAATGGCCGAGGCAGTTTTCGAAACATTCGTAAGTGTTTGTTTTCGGTCCAAAAATCAAATTTCTCCCAATTCGCATATGTCGTCTCGGGGGTCGAGGGCTGTCCAACGCAGAAGGTTTGGTTGAAATTGGGCCAGTGGTGTTGGAGAAAATGGCCGAGGCAGTTTTCGAACTGTCGTCAGCCCCGCGGGTGTTTTACGTACCAAAAATCAAATTTCTCCCAATTCGCATATGTCGTCTCGGGGGTCGAGGGGAGTCCAACGCAGAAGGTTTGGTTGAAATTGGGCCAGTGGTTTTGGAGAAAATGGCCGAGGCAGTTTTCGAACATTCGTAAGCCCCGCGGGTGGTTTTCGGACCAAAAATCAAATTTCTCCCAATTCGCATATGTCGTCTCGGGGGTCGAGGGGAGTCCAACGCAGAAGGTTTGGTTGAAATTGGGCCAGTGGTTTTGGAGAAAATGGCCGAAAATTTTGGAGGCAGTTTCGAACATTCGTAAGCCGGCGATAGTGGTGTTTTCGGACCAAAAATCAAATTTCTCCCAATTCGCATATGTCGTCTCGGGGGTCGACGGGAGTCCAACGCAGAAGGTTTGGTTGAAATTGGGCCAGTGGTTTTGGAGAAAATGGCCGAGGCTCCCAGTTTTCGGGGGTCGAACATTTGGTTGAAGCCAGTGGTTTTTTGAGAAAATGGGCCGAGAGGCAGTTTTCGAAACATTCGTAAGCCCCCCGGGTGGTTTCGGACCAAAAATCAAATTTCTCCCAATTCGCATATGTCGTCTCGGGGGTCGAGGGGAGTCCAACGCAGAAGGTTTGGTTGAAATTGGGCCAGTGGTTTTGGAGAAAATGGCCGAGGCAGTTTTCGAATTCGTAAGCCCCGCGAAAATGGTTTTTTTCGGACCAAAAATCTAATTCCTCCCAATTCGCATATGTCGTCTCGGGGGTCGAGGGAGTCCAACGCAGAAGGTTTGGTTGAAATTGGGCCAGTGGTTTTGGAGAAAATGGCCGAGGCAGTTTTTTGAACATTCGTAAGCCCCGCGAAAATGGTGGTTTTCGGACCAAAAATCAAATTTCTCCCAATTCGCATATGTCGTCTCGGGGGTCGATGGGAGTCCAACGCAGAAGGTTTGGTTGAAATTGGGCCAGTGGTTTTGGAGAAAATGGCCGAGGCAGTTTTCGAACATTCGTAAGCCCCAAATTTCTCCCAATTCGCATATGTCGTCTCGGGGGTCGAGGGAGTCCAAAAAGTTTGTTTTGGGCCAAAAAATCAAATTTCTCCCAATTCAAATTTCTCCCAATTCGCATATGTCTCTCGGGGGTCGATGGGAGTCCAACGCAGAAGGTTTGGTTGAAATTGGGCCAGTGGTTTTGGAGAAAATGGCCGAGGCAGTTTTCGAACATTCGTAAGCCCCGCGGGTGGTTTTCGTAAGCCCCGCGGGTGGTTTTCGGACCAAAAATCAAATTTCTCCCAATTCGCATATGTCGTCTCGGGGGTCGAGGGGAGTCCAACGCAGAAGGTTTGGTTGAAATTGGGCCAGTGGTTTTGGAGAAAATGGCCGAGGCAGTTTTCGAACATTCGTAAGCCCGCCAAAATGTTGTTTTCGACCAAAAATCAAATTTCTCCCAATTCGCATATGTCGTCTCGGGGGTCGTGGTGAGTCCAACGCAGTAGGTTTGGTTGAAATTGGGCCAGTGGTTTTGGAGAAAATGGCCGAGGCAGTTTTCGAACATTCGTTAGCCCCGCGGGTGTTTTTTCGGACCAAAAATCAAATTTCTCCCAATTCGCATATGTCGTCTCGGGGGTCGAGTGGAGTCCAACGCAGAAGGTTTGGTTGAAATTGGGCCAGTGGTTTTGGAGAAAATGGCCGAGGCAGTTTTCGAACATTCGTAAGCCGAACGAAAATGGTGTTTTTGGTTTCAAAAAAAATCAAATTTCTCCCAATTCGCATATGTCGTCTCGGGGGTCGAGGGAGTCCAACGCAGAAGGTTTGGTTGAAATTGGGCCAGTGGTTTTGGAGAAAATGGCCGAGGCAGTTTTCGAACATTCGTAAGCCCCGCGGGTGGTTTTTCGGACCAAAAATCAAATTTCTCCCAATTCGCATATGTCGTCTCGGGGGTCGAGGGAGTCCAACGCAGAAGGTTTGGTTGAAATTGGGCCAGTGGTTTTGGAGAAAATGGCCCAATTCGCAGTCGTCTTCGAACATTTTGTAAGTGGTTTTGGAGAAAATGGCCGAGGCAGTTTTCGGAACAAAAAGCCCCGCAAAATTTCTCCAAAAATCAAATTTCTCCCAATTCGCATATGTCGTCTCGGGGGTCGAGGGAGTCCAACGCAGAAGGTTTGGTTGAAATTGGGCCAGTGGTTTTGGAGAAAATGGCCGAGGCAGTTTTCGAACAGTCGTAAGCCCCGAAAATGGTGTTTTTTCGGACCAAAAATCAAATTTCTCCCAATTCGCATATGTCGTCTCGGGGGTCGAGGGAGTCCAACGCAGAAGGTTTGGTTGAAATTGGGCCAGTGGTTTTGGAGAAAATGGCCGAGGCAGTTTTCGAACATTCGTAAGCCCCGCGGGTGGTATTAGGACCAAAAATCAAGTTTCTCCCAATTCGCATATGTCGTCTAGGGGGTCGAGGGGAGTCCAACGCAGAAGGTTTGGTTGAAATTGGGCCAGTGGTTTTGGAGAAAATGGCCGAGGCAGTTTTCGAACATTCGTAAGCCCGCGGGTGTTTTTCGGACCAAAGATCTAGTTTCTCCCAATTCGCATATGTCGTCTCGGGGGGCGTGGGGTGTCCAACGCAGAAGGTTTGGTTGAAATTGGGCCAGTGGTTTTGGAGAAAATGGCCGAGGCAGTTTTCGAACATTCGTAAGCCCCGCGAAAATGGTGGTTTTTTCGGTCCAAAAATCAATTTTCTCCCTATTAGCATATGTCGTCTCGGGGGTCGAGGGGAGTCCAACGCAGTAGGTTTGGTTGTATTTGGGCCAGTGGTTTTTGTGAAATTGGAGAAAATGGCCGAGGCAGTTTTCGAACATTCGTAAGCCCCGCGGGTGGTTCTCGGACCAAAAATCAAATTTCTCCCAATTCGCATATGTCGTCTCGGGGGTCTAGGGGAGTCCAACGCAGAAGGTTTGGTTGAAATTGGGCCAGTGGTTTTGGAGAAAATGGCCGAGGCAGTTTTCGAACATTCGTAAGCCTGCGAAAATGGAGTTTTCGGTCCAAAAATCAAATTTCTCCCAATTCGCATATGTCGTCTCGGGGGTCGAGGGAGACCAACGCAGAAGGTTTGGTTGAAATTGGGCCAGAGGTTTTGGAGAAAATGGCCGAGGCAGTTTTCGAACATTCGTAAGCCCGAGGGAGTCCAACGCAGAAGGTTTGGTTGAAATGGTTTTGGAAAAATGGCCGAGGCAGTTTCGGACATTCGTAAGCAAAAAATCAAATTTCTCCCAATTCGCATATGTCGTCTCGGGGGTCGAGGCGCGTCCAACGCAGAAGGTTTGGTTGAAATTGGGCCAGTGGTTTTGGAGAAAATGGCCGAGGCAGTTTTCGAACATTCGTAAGCCCCGCGGGTGGTTTTTCGGACCAAAAATCAAATTTCTCCCAATTCGCATATGTCGTCTCGGGGGTCGAGGGGAGACCAACGCAGAAGGTTTGGTTGAAATTGGGCCAGTGGTTTTGGAGAAAATGGCCGAGGCAGTTTTCGACATTCGTAAGCCCCGCGAAAATGTTGTTTCGGTCCAAAAATCAAATTTCTCCCAATTCGCATATGTCGTCTCGGGGGTCGAGAGAGTCCAACGCAGAAGGTTTGGTTGAAATTGGGCCAGTGGTTTTGGAGAAAATGGCCGAGGCAGTTTTTGAACATTCGTAAGCCCCGCGGGTGGTGTTTTCGGTACAAAAATCAAATTTCTCCCAATTCGCAAATGTCGTCTCGGGGGTCGAGGCAGAAGCTTTGGTTGAAATTGGGCCAGTGGTTTTGGAGAAAATGGCCGAGGCAGTTTTCGAACATTCGTAAGCCCCGCGGGTGGTTTTTTGGACCAAAAATCAAATTTCTCCCAATTCGCATATGTCGTCTCGGGGGTCGAGGGGAGTCCAACGCAGAAGGTTTGGTTGAAATTGGGCCAGTGGTTTTGGAGAAAATGGCCGAGGCAGTTTTCGAACATTCGTAAGCCCCGCGAAAATGGTTTTTTTTCGGTCCAAAAATCAAATTTCTCCCAATTCGCATATGTCGTCTCGGGGGTCGAGGGAGTCCAACGCAGAAGGTTTGGTTGAAATTGGGCCAGTGGTTTTGGAGAAAATGGCCGAGGCAGTTTTCGAACATTCGTAAGCCCCGGGTGGTTTCGGACCAAAAATCAAATTTCTCCCAATTCGCATATGTCGTCTCGGGGGTCGAGGGAGTCCAACGCAGAAGGTTTGGTTGAAATTGGGCCAGTGGTTTTGGAGAAAATGGCCGAGGCAGTTTTCGAACATTCGTAAAAAATCAAATTTCTCCCAATTCGGTGTTTCTCGGGGGTCGACCAAAAAAATCAAATTTCTCCCAATTTCGCATATTCGTCGTCTCGGGGGGTCAAAAATCAGTTTCTCCCAACGCAGTCTCGGGGGTCGTTCCAACGCAGAAGGTTTGGTTGAAATGGGCCAGTGGTTTTGGAGAAAATGGCCGAGGCAGTTTTCGAACATTCGTAAGCCCCGCGGGTGGTTTTCGGACCAAAAATCAAATTTCTCCCAATTCGCATATGTCGTCTCGGGGGTCGGGGGGAGTCCAACGCAGAAGGTTTGGTTGAAATTGGGCCAGTGGTTTTGGAGAAAATGGCCGAGGCAGTTTTCGAACATTCGTAAGCCCCGCGAAAATGTGGTTTTTCGGTCCAAAAATCAAATTTCTCCCAATTCGCATATGTCGTCTCGGGGGTCGGGGGAGTCCAACGCAGAAGGTTTGGTTGAAATTGGGCCAGTGGTTTTGGAGAAAATGGCCGAGGCAGTTTTCGAACATTCGTAAGCCCCGCGGGTGGTTTTTCGGACCAAAAATCAAATTTCTCCCAATTCGCATATGTCGTCTCGGGGGTCGAGGGGAGTCCAACGCAGAAGGTTTGGTTGAAATTGGGCCAGTGGTTTTGGAGAAAATGGCCGAGGCAGTTTTCGAACATTCGTACGCCCCGCGGGTGTTTTTCGGACCAAAAATCAAATTTCTCCCAATTCGCATATGTCGTCTCGGGGGTCGAGGGGAGTCCAACGCAGAAGGTTTGGTTGAAATTGGGCCAGTGGTTTTGGAGAAAATGGCCGAGGCAGTTTTCGAACATTCGTAAGCCCCGCGGGTGTTTTTTTCGGACCAAAAATCAAATTTCTCCCAATTCGCATATGTCGTCTCGGGGGTCGAGTGGAGTCCACCGCAGAAGGTTTGGTTGATATTGGGCCAGTGGTTTTGGAGAAAATGGCCGAGGCAGTTTTCGAACATTCGTAAGCCCCGAAAATGGTGGTTTCGGACCAAAAATCAAATTTCTCCCAATTCGCATATGTCGTCTCGGGGGTCGAGGGAGTCCAACGCAGAAGGTTTGGTTGAAATTGGGCCAGTGGTTTTGGAGAAAATGGCGTCTCGGCCAACGCAGAAGGTTTGGTTGAAATTGGGCCAGTTTTTGAACATTCGTAAGGCCCGCATTCGTAAGCCCCGGTTTTTTTTTTTCGACCAAAAATCAAATTTCTCCCAATTCGCATATGTCGTCTCGGGGGTCGAGGGAGTCCAACGCAGAAGGTTTGGTTGAAATTGGGCCAGTGGTTTTGGAGAAAATGGCCGAGGCAGTTTTCGAACATTCGTAAGCCCCGCGAAAATGGTGTTTTCGGACCAAAAATCAAATTTCTCCCAATTCGCATATGTCGTCTCGGGGGTCGAGGGGAGTCCAACGCAGAAGGTTTGGTTGAAATTGGGCCAGTGGTTTTGGAGAAAATGGCCGAGGCAGTTTTCGAACATTCGTAAGCCCCGCGGGTGGTATACGGACCAAAAATCAAATATCTACCAAATCGCATATGTCGTCTCGGGGGTCGAGGGGAGTCCAACGCAGAAGGTTTGGTTGAAATTGGGCCAGTGGTTTTGGAGAAAATGGCCGAGGCAGTTTTCGAACATTCGTAAGCCCGAAAATGGTGGTTTTTCGGTCCAAAAATCAAATTTCTCCCAATTCGCATATGTCGTCTCGGGGGTCGAGGGGAGTCCAACGCAGAAGGTTTGGTTGAAATTGGGCCAGTGGTTTTGGAGAAAATGGCCGAGGCAGTTTTCGAACATTCGTAAGCCCCGCGGGTGGTTTCGGACCAAAAATCAAGTTTCTCCCAATTCGCATATGTCGTCTCGGGGGTCGAGGGGAGTCCAACGCAGAAGGTTTGGTTGAAATTGGGCCAGTGGTTTTGGAGAAAATGGCCGAGGCAGTTTTCGAACATTCGTAAGCCAGCGAAAATGGTGTTTTCGGTCCAAAAATCAAATTTCTCCCAATTCGCATATGTCGTCTCGGGGTCGTCTCGGGGGTCGAGGGAGTCCAACGCAGAAGGTTTGGTTGAAATTGGGCCAGTGGTTTTGGAGAAAATGGCCGAGGCAGTTTTCGAACATTCGTAAGCCCGAAAATGGTGTTTTTCGGACCAAAAATCAAATTTCTCCCAATTCGCATATGTCGTCTCGGGGGTCGAGGGAGTCCAACGCAGAAGGTTTGGTTGAAATTGGGCCAGTGGTTTTGGAGAAAATGGCCGAGGCAGTTTTCGAACATTCGTAAGCCCCGCGAAAATGGTTGTTTTCGGACCAAAAATCAAATTTCTCCCAATTCGCATATGTCGTCTCGGGGGTCGAGGGAGTCCAACGCAGAAGGTTTGGTTGAAATTGGGCCAGTGGTTTTGGAGAAAATGGCCGAGGCAGTTTCGAACATTCGTAAGCCCGAAAATGTTGTTTTTCGGACCAAAAATCAAATTTCTCCCAATTCGCATATGTCGTCTCGGGGGTCGAGGGAGTCCAACGCAGAAGGTTTGGTTGAAATTGGGCCAGTGGTTTTGGAGAAAATGGCCGAGGCAGTTTCGAACATTCGTAAGCCCCGCGGGTGTTTTTCGGACTAAAAATCAAATTTCTCCCAATTCGCATATGTCGTCTCGGGGGTCGAGGGAGTCCAACGCAGAAGGTTTGGTTGAAATTGGGCCAGTGGTTTTGGAGAAAATGGCCGAGGCCGAGGCATTTCGAACATTCGTAAGCCCGTAAGCCCCGCGAAAATGTTGTTTTTCGGACCAAAAATCAAATTTCTCCCAATTCGCATATGTCGTCTCGGGGGTCGAGGGAGTCCAACGCAGAAGGTTTGGTTGAAATTGGGCCAGTGGTTTTGGAGAAAATGGCCGAGGCAGTTTTCGAACATTCGTAAGCCCGCGGTGGTTTTTTTTCGGACCAAATCAAATTTCTCCCAATTCGCATATGTCGTCTCGGGGGTCGAGGGAGTCCAACGCAGAAGGTTTGGTTGAAATTGGGCCAGTGGTTTTGGAGAAAATGGCCGAGGCAGTTTTGGTTGAAACATTCGTAAACATTCGTAAGCCCCGCGAAATGGTGTTTTCGACCAAAAATCAAATTTCTCCCAATTCGCATATGTCGTCTCGGGGGTCGAGGGAGTCCAACGCAGAAGGTTTGGTTGAAATTGGGCCAGTGGTTTTGGAGAAAATGGCCGAGGCAGTTTTCGAACATTCGTAAGCCCCGCGGGTGGTGTTTTTTTCGACCAAAAATCAAATTTCTCCCAATTCGCATATGTCGTCTCGGGGGTCGAGGGAGTCCAACGCAGAAGGTTTGGTTGAAATTGGGCCAGTGGTTTTGGAGAAAATGGCCGAGGCAGTTTTCGAACATTCGTAAGCCCCGCGGGTGGTTTTTCGGACCAAAAATCAAATTTCTCCCAATTCGCATATGTCGTCTCGGGGGTCGAGGTGTGTCCAACGCAGAAGGTTTGGTTGAAATTGGGCCAGTGGTTTTGGAGAAAATGGCCGAGGCAGTTTTCGAACATTCGTAAGCCCCGAAAATGGTGTTTTTCGGACCAAAAATCAAATTTCTCCCAATTCGCATATGTCGTCTCGGGGGTCGAGGGAGTCCAACGCAGAAGGTTTGGTTGAAATTGGGCCAGTGGTTTTGGAGAAAATGGCTCGAGGCAACGTTTTGGTTGAACATTTTTGGAGTAAAAATGGCCGAGGCAGTTTTCGAACATTCGTAAGCCCCGGGGAAAATGGTTTTTTCGGACCAAAAATCAAATTTCTCCCAATTCGCATATGTCGTCTCGGGGGGAGAGGGAGTCCAACGCAGAAGGTTTGGTTGAAATTGGGCCAGTGGTTTTGGAGAAAATGGCCGAGGCAGTTTCGAACATTCGTAAGCCCCGCGAAAATGGTTTTTTCGGACCAAAAATCAAATTTCTCCCAATTCGCATATGTCGTCTCGGGGGTCGAGGGAGTCCAACGCAGAAGGTTTGGTTGAAATTGGGCCAGTGGTTTTGGAGAAAAAATCAAATTTCCCACCCGCATATGTCGTCTCGGGGGTCGAGGGAGTCCAACGAGAAGGTTTGGTTGAAATTGGGCCAGTGGTTTTGGAGAAAATGGCTAAGGCCGTTTTCGAACACTGTGTCCGCGGGTGGTGTTTTCGGACCAAAAATCAAATTTCTCCCACCTCGCATATGTCGTCTCGGGGGTCGAGGGAGTCCAACGCAGAAGGTTTGGTTGAAATTGGGCCAGTGGTTTTGGAGAAAATGGCCGAGGCAGTTTTCGAACATTCGTAAGCCGGCGGGTGGTATTCGGACCAAAAATAAAATTTCTCACAATTTGCATATGTCGTGTCGGAGGTCGAGGGGAGTCAAACGCAGAAGGGTTGGTTGAAATTGGGCCAGTGGTGGTGGAGAAAATGGCCAGGCAGTTTTCGAACATTCGTAAGCCGGCGAAAATGGTGTTTTCGGTCAAAAATAAAAATTCTCCCACTCGCATATGTCGTCTCGGGGGTCGAGGGGAGTCCAACGCAGAAGGTTTGGTTGAAATTGGGCCAGTGGTTTTGGAGAAAATGGCCGAGGCAGTTTTCGAACATTCGTAAGCCGGCGAAAATGGTGTTTTCGGACCAAAAAATCAAATTTCTCCCACCCGCATATGTCGTCTCGGGGTCGAGGGGAGTCCAACGAGAAGGTTTGGTTGAAATTGGGCCAGTGGTTTTGGAGAAAATGGCCGAGGCAGTTTTCGAACATTCGTAGGCCGGCGGGGTGGTTTTCAGGCCAAAAATCAAATTTCTCCCACCCGCATATGTCGTCTCGGGGAAAGAGGGGAGTCCAACGCAGAAGGTTTGGTTGAAATTGGGCCAGTGGTTTTGGAGAAAATGGCTAAGGCCGTTTTCGAACATTCGTAAGCCGGCGAAAATGGTGTTTTCGGTCCAAAAATCAAATTTCTCCCAATTCGCATATGTCGTCTCGGGGGTCGAGGGGCGTCCAACGCAGAAGGTTTGTTGAAATCAGCCAGTGGTTTTGGAGAAAATGGAGAAAATGGCCGAGGCAGTTTTCGAACATTCGTAAGCCGGCGGGTGTTTTCGGTCCAAAAATCAAATTTCTCCCACCCGCATATGTCGTCTCGGGGGTCGAGGGGAGTCCAACGCAGAAGGTTTGGTTGAAATTGGGCCAGTGGTTTTGGAGAAAATGGCCAAGGCAGTTTTCGAACATTCGTAAGTCTCCGTGGGTGGTTTTTCGGACCAAAAATCAAATTTCTCCCACCCGCATATGTCGTCCGGGGTCGAGGGGAGTCCAACGCGCAGAAGGTTTGGTTGAAATTGGGCCAGTGGTTTTGGAGAAAAATGGCCGAGGCAGTTTTCGAACATTCGTAAGCCCCGCGGGTGGTTTTTCGACTGCAAAATCAAATTTCTCCCCACTCCGCATATGTCGCTCGGAGGTCGAGGGGAGTCCAACGCAGAAGGTTTGGTTGAAATTGGGCCAGTGGTTTTGGAGAAAATGGCCGAGGCAGTTTTCGAACATTCGTAAGCCCCGCGGGTGGTTTTTTCGGACCAAAAATCAAATTTCTCCCAATTCGCATATGTCGTCTCGGGGGTCGAGGGAGTCCAACGCAGAAGGTTTGGTTGAAATTGGGCCAGTGGTTTTGGAGAAAATGGCCGAGGCAGTTTTCGAACATTCGTAAGCCCCGAAAATGGTGTTTTCGGACCAAAAATCAAATTTCTCCCAATTCGCATATGTCGTCTCGGGGGTCGAGGGAGTCCAACGCAGAAGGTTTGGTTGAAATTGGGCCAGTGGTTTTGGAGAAAATGGCCGAGGCAGTTTTCGAACATTCGTAAGCCCCGAAAATGGTGTTTTTCGGACCAAAAATCAAATTTCTCCCAATTCGCATATGTCGTCTCGGGGGTCGAGGGAGTCCAACGCAGAAGGTTTGGTTGAAATTGGGCCAGTGGTTTTGGAGAAAATGGCCGAGGCAGTTTTCGAACATTCGTAAGCCCCGCGAAAATGGTTTTTTCGGTCCAAAAATCAAATTTCTCCCAATTCGCATATGTCGTCTCGGGGGTCGAGGGAGTCCAACGCAGAAGGTTTGGTTGAAATTGGGCCAGTGGTTTTGGAGAAAATGGCCGAGGCAGTTTCGAACATTCGTAAGCCCCGCGAAAATGGTGGTTTTTCGGACCAAAAATCAAATTTCTCCCAATTCGCATATGTCGTCTCGGGGGTCGAGGGGAGTCCAACGCAGAAGGGTTTGGTGAAATTGGGCCAGTGGTTTTGGAGAAAATGGCCGAGGCAGTTTTTCGAACATTCGTAAGCCCCGCGATAATGGTGTTTTCGGACCAAAAATCAAATTTCTCCCAATTCGCATATGTCGTCTCGGGGGTCGAGGGGAGTCCAACGCAGAAGGTTTGGTTGAAATTGGGCCAGTGGTTTTGGAGAAAATGGCCGAGGCAGTTTTCGAACATTCGTAAGCCCCCCAAAATGTTGTTTTCGGACCAAAAATCAAATTTCACCCAATTCGCATATGTCGTCTCGGGGGTCGAGGGGAGTCCAACGCAGAAGGTTTGGTTGAAATTGGGCCAGTGGTTTTGGAGAAAATGGCCGAGGCAGTTTTCGAACATTCGTAAGCCCCGCGGGTGGTTTTTCGGACCAAAAATCAAATTTCTCCCAATTCGCATATGTCGTCTCGGGGGTCGAGGGGAGTCCAACGCAGAAGGTTTGGTTGAAATTGGGCCAGTGGTTTTGGAGAAAATGGCCGAGGCAGTTTCGAACATTCGTAAGCCCCGCGAAAATGGTTTTTCGGACCAAAAATCAAATTTCTCCCAATTCGCATATGTCGTCTCGGGGGTCGGGGGAGTCCAACGCAGAAGGTTTGGTTGAAATTGGGCCAGTGGTTTTGGAGAAAATGGCCGAGGCAGTTTTTCGGAATTCGTAAGCCCGAAAATGGTGGTTTCGGACCAAAAATCAAATTTCTCCCAATTCTCCCAATTCATATGTCGTCTCGGGGGTCGAGGGAGTCCAACGCAGAAGGTTTGGTTGAAATTGGGCCAGTGGTTTTGGAGAAAATGGCCGAGGCAGTTTTCGAACATTAATAAGCCCCGCGAAAATGGTGTTTTTTCGGACCAAAAATCAAATTTCTCCCAATTCGCATATGTCGTCTCGGGGGTCGAGGGAGTCCAACGCAGAAGGTTTGGTTGAAATTGGGCCAGTGGTTTTGGAGAAAATGGCCGAGGCAGTTTCGAACATTCGTAAGCCCCGCGAAAATGGTTTTTTCGCCAAAAATCAAATTTCTCCCAATTCGCATATGTCGTCTCGGGGGTCGAGGGAGTCCAACGCAGAAGGTTTGGTTGAAATTGGGCCAGTGGTTTTGGAGAAAATGGCCGGGGCAGTTTTCGAACATTCGTAAGCCCCGCGGGTGTTTTCGGACCAAAAATCAAATTTCTCCCAATTCGCATATGTCGTCTCGGGGGTCGTCTCGGGGGTCGAGTCCAACGCAGAAGGTTTGGTTGAAATTGGGCCAGTGGTTTTGGAGAAAATGGCCGAGGCAGTTTTCGAACATTCGTAAGCCCCGCGGGTGGTTTTCGGACCAAAAATCAAGTTTCTCCCAATCCGCATATGTCTTCTCGGGGGTCGAGGGGAGTCCAACGCAGAAGGTTTGGTTGAAATTGGGCCAGTGGTTTTGTAGAAAATGGCAGTTTCGAACATTCGTAAGCCCCGCGGGTGAGTCCAACGCAGAAGGTTTGGTTGAAATTGGGCCAGTGGTTTTGGAGAAAATGGCCGAGGCAGTTTCTCGTAAGCCCGGCGAAAATGGTTTTTCGGACCAAAAATCAAATTTCTCCCAATTCGCATATGTCGTCTCGGGGGTCGAGGGAGTCCAACGCAGAAGGTTTGGTTGAAATTGGGCCAGTGGTTTTGGAGAAAATGGCCGAGGCAGTTTC
>JARUPV020000050.1:0-52257 GCA_030347415.2 Decapterus maruadsi | reverse complement strand
ATATTAATTCAACTTAGAAAAATATATTTATTCATAGAAAATATATTTGGTCCAATTGTAACTTAATCACAGCAAAAGCCCACTATATGCACCTCCCCGACATGATTTTCTAAAATGCGCTTTTCTCACGAGAAACGATATTTTTGCAACTATGGCTTGGAACACACAGAAATGCTTGGAAACATATTAATACTACTTAGAAAAATATATTTATTCAAATTTTACCTTTATCCCAGCAAAAGCCCACTCTTGAACCCTCCCCGACAGCATTTGCGAAATGCGTTTCGAGAAACGCATATTTTTGCAAACATGGCTTGGAACACACAGAAGTGCTTGGAAACATGCTAAATCGACTTAGAAAAATAAACTACGTGGTCCAATTTTAACTTTATCCCAGCAAAAGGCCACTTTTTGAACCTCCCCGACATGATTTGCGAAAATGCGTTCGCCGAGAAACGCATATTTTTGCAACTATGGCTTGGAACACACAGAAACGCTTGGAAACATGCTGATTCGACTTGGAAAATATATTTGGTCCAATTGTAACTTAATCACAGCAAAAGGCCACTCTTTGCACCCTCCCCGACAGCATTTGCGAAAATGCGCTTTTCTCGCCGAAACGCATATTTTTGCAACTATGGTTTGGAACACACAGAAATGCTTGGAAACATGCTGATTCGACTTGGAAAATTAGATTTGGTCCAATTGTAACTTAATCCCAGCAAAAGGCCACTCTGAACCCTCCCCGACAGCATTTGCGAAAATGCGCTTTTTCTCGCCTAGAAACGCATATTTTTGCAAACATGGCTTAAACACAATTGGAAACATGCTAATTCGACTTAGAAAAATATATTTGGTCCAATTTTAACTTTATCCCAGCAAAAGGCCACTCTTTGAACCCTCCCCCGACATGATTTGCGAAATGCGCTTTTCTCGCCGAGATACTCATATTTTTGCAACTATGGCTTGGAACACACAGAAACGCTTGGAAACATGCTGATTCGACTTGGAAAAATATATTTGGTCCAATTGTAACTTAATCACAGCAAAAGCCCACTCTTTGCACCCTCCCCGACAGCATTTGCGAAAATGCGCTTTTCTCGCCGACAAACGCATATTTGCAACTATGGTTTGGAACACAGAAATGCTTGGAAACATATTAATTCGACTTAGAAAAATATATTTATTCAAATTTTACCTTTATCCCAGCAAAAGCCCACTCTTTGAACCCTCCCCGACATGATTTTCGAAAATGCGCTTTTCTCGCCGAGAAATGCATATTTTTGCAACTATGGCTTGGAACACACAGAAATGCTTGGAAACATATTAATTCGACTTAGAAAAATATATTTCGTCCAATTGTAACTTAATCACAGCAAAAGCCCACTCTTTGCACCCTCCCCGACAGCATTTGCGAAAATGCGCTTTTCTCGCCGAGAAACGCATATTTTTGCAACTATGGCTTGGAACACACAGAAATGCTTGGAAACATATTAATTCGACTTAGAAAAATATATTTATTCAAATTTTACCTTTATCCCAGCAAAAGCCCACTCTTTGAACCCTCCCCGACATGATTTTCGAAAATGCGCTTTTTTCGCCGAGAAACGCATATTTTTGCAACTATGGCTTGGAACACACAGAAATGCTTGGAAACATATTAATTCAACTTAGAAAAATATATTTATTCAAATTTTACCTTTATCCCAGCAAAAGCCCACTCTTTGAACCCTCCCCGACATGATTTTCGAAAATGCGCTTTTCTCGCCGAGAAACGCATATTTTTGCAACTATGGCTTGGAACACACAGAAATGCTTGGAAACATATTAATTCGACTTAGAAAAATATATTTGGTCCAATTGTAACTTAATCACAGCAAAAGCCCACTCTTTGCACCCTCCCCGACAGCATTTGCGAAAATGCGCTTTTCTCGCCGAGAAACGCATATTTTTAAAAACATGGCTTTGAACACAGAAAAGCTTGGAAACATGCTGATTCGACTTGGAAAAATATATTTGGTCCAATTGTAACTTAATCCCAGCAAAAGCCCACTCTTTGCACCCTCCCCGACAGCATTTACGAAAATGCGCTTTCGCCGAGAAACGCATATTTTTGCAACTATGGCTTGGAACACACAGAAATGCTTGGAAACATATTAATTGACTTAGAAAAATATATTTGGTCCAATTGTAACTTAATCCCAGCAAAAGCCCACTCTTTTCACCCTCCCCGACAGCATTTGCGAAAATGCGCTTTTCTCGCCGAGAAACGCATATTTTTGCAAGCATGGCTTGGAACACACAGAAGTGCTTGGAAACATGCTAATTCCGACTTCTAGAAAATATATTTGGTCCAATTTTAACTTTATCCCAGCAAAAGGCCACTCTTTGAACCCTCCCAGACATGATTTTCGAAAATGCGCTTTTCTCGCCGAGAAACGCATATTTTTGCAACTATGGCTTGGAACACACAAAAATGCTTGGAAACATATTAATTCGACTTAGAAAAATATATTTATTCAAATTTTACCTTTATCCCAGCAAAAGCCCACTCTTTGAACCCTCCCCGACATGATTTGCGAAAATGCGCTTTTCTCGCCGAGAAACGCATATTTTTGCAACTATGGCTTGGAACACACAGAAACGCTTGGAAACAGGCTGATTCGATTTGGAAAAATATATTTGGTCCAATTGTAACTTAATCACAGCAAAAGCCCACTCTTTGCACCCTCCCCGACAGCATTTGCGAAAATGCGCTTTTCTCGCCGAGAAACGCATATTTTTGCAACTATGCCTTGGAACACACAGAAAAGCTTGGAAACATGCTAATTGACTTGGAAAAATATATTTGGTCCAATTGTAACTTAATCCCAGCAAAAGCTCACTCTTTGCACCCTCCCGACAGCATTTGCGAAAATGCGCTTTTCTCGCCGAGAAACGCATATTTTTAAAAACATGGCTTGGAACACACAGAAATGCTTGGACACATGCTAATTCGACTCAGAAAAATATATTTGGTCCAATTTTTACTTTATCCCAGCAAAAGGCCACTCTTTGAACCCTCCCCGAAATGATTTGCGAAAATGCGCTTTTTTCGCCGAGAAACGCATATTTTTGCAATTATGGCTTGGAACACACAGAAACGCTTGGAAACATGCTGATTCGACTTGGAAAAATACATTTGGTCCAATTGTAACTTCTTTGCACCCTCCCCGACAGCATTTGCGAAAATGCGCTTTTCTCGCCGAGAAACGCATATTTTTGCAACTATGGCTTGGACCACACAGAAATGCTTGGAAACATATTAATTCGACTTAGAAAAATATATTTATTCAAATTTTACCTTTATCCCAGCAAAAGCCCACTCTTTGAACCCTCCCCGACATGATTATTCGAAAATGCGCTTTTCACAGAAAACGCATATTTTGCAACTATGGCTTGGAACACAGAAATGCTTGGAAACATATTAATTGACTTAGAAAATATATTTATTCAAATTTTACCTTTTATCCCAGCAAAAGCCCACTTTTGAAACCCTCCCCCCCACATGATTTTTCGAAAATGCGTCTTTCTCACGAGAAACGATATTTTTGCAACTATGGCTTGGAACACAGAAATGCTTGGAAACATATTAATTCAACTTAGAAAAATATATTTATTCAAATTTTACCTTTTTATCCCAGCAAAAGCCCACTCTTGAACCCTCCCCGACAGCATTTGCGAAATGCGCTTTTCTCGCCGAGAAACGCATATTTTTGCAAACATGGCTTGGAACACACAGAAGTGCTTGGAAACATGCTAATTCGACTTAGAAAAATATACTTGGTCCAATTTTAACTTAATCCCAGCAAAAGCCCACTCTTTGCACCCTCCCCGACAGCATTTGCGAAATGCGCTTTTCGCCGAGAACGTATATTTTTGCAACTATGCCTTGGAACACACAGAAAAGCTTGAAACATGCTAATTGACTTGGAAAAATATATTTGGTCCAATTGTAACTTAATCCCAGCAAAAGCCCACTCTTTGCACCTCTCCCCGACAGCATTTGCGAAAATGCGCTTCGTCGAGAACGCATATTTTTGCAAACATGGCTTGGAACACACAGAAGTGCTTGGAAACATGCTAATTCGACTTAGAAAAATATACTTGGTCCAATTTTAACTTTATCCCAGCAAAAGGCCACTTGAACCCTCCCCCGACATGATTTGCGAAATGCGCTTTTCGCCGAGAAACGCATATTTTTGCAACTATGGCTTGGAACACACAGAAGCGCTTGGAAACATGCTGATTCGACTTGGAAAATATATTTGGTCCAATTGTAACTTAATCACAGCAAAAGCCCACTCTTGCACCCCTCCTCGACAGCATTTGCGAAAATGCGTTTTCTCGCCGAGAACGCATATTTTTGCAACTATGGTTTGGAACACACAGAAATGCTTGGAAAATATTAATTGACTTAGAAAAATATATTTATTCAAATTTTACCTTTATCCCAGCAAAAGCCCACTCTTTGAACCCTCCCCGACATGATTTTCGAAAAATGCGCTTTTTCTCGCCGAAAAACGCATATTTTTGCAACTATGGCTTGAAACACACAGAAATGCTTGGAAACATATTAATTGACTTAGAAAAATATATTTCGTCCAATTGTAACTTAATCACAGCAAAAAGCCCACTCTTTGCACCTCCCCGACAGCATTTGCGAAAATGCTTTTCTCGCCGAGAAACGCATATTTTTGCAACTATGGCTTGGAACACACAGAAATGCTTGGAAACATATTAATTCTCCTTAGAAAAATATATTTATTCAAATTTTACCTTTATCCCAGCAAAAGCCCACTCTTTGAACCCTCCCCTATGATTTTCGAAAAATGCGCTTTTTCGCCGAGAAACGCATATTTTTGCAACTATGGCTAACACACAGAAATGCTTGGAACATATTAATTCAACTTAGAAAATATATTTATTCAAATTTTACCTTTATCCCAGCAAAAGCCCACTCTTTGAACCCTCCCGACATGATTTTCGAAAATGCGCTTTTTCTCGCCGAGAAACGGCATATTTTTGCAACTATGGCTTGGAACACACAGAAATGCTTGGAAACATATTAATTCGACTTAGAAAATATATTTGGTCCAATTGTAACTTAATCACAGCAAAAGCCCACTCATTGCAACCTCCCCGACAGCATTTGCGAAATGCGCTTTTCGCCGAGAAACGCATATTTTTTAAAATATGGCTTTGAACACACAGAAAAGCATGGAAACATGCTGATTTGACTTAGAAAAATATATTTGGTCCAATTGTAACTTAATCCCAGCAAAAGCCCACTCTTTGCACCCTCCCCGACAGCATTTACGAAAATGCGCTTTTCTCGCCGAGAAACGCATATTTTTGCAACTATGGCTTGAACACACAGAAATGCTTGGAAACATATTAATTGACTTAGAAAATATATTTGGTCCAATTGTAACTTAATCCCAGCAAAAGCCCACTCTTTGCACCCTCCCCGACAGCATTTGCGAAATGCGCTTTTTCTCGCCGAGAAAACGCATATTTTTCAAGCATGGCTTGGAACACACAGAAGTGCTTGAAACATGTTAATTCGACTTAGAAAAATCTATTTGGTCCAATTTTAACATTATCCAAGCAAAAGTCCACTTGAACCCTCCCCGACATGATTTTCGAAATGCGCTTTTTCGCCGAGAAACGCATATTTTTGCAACTATGGCTTGGAAAACACAGAAACGCTTGGAAACATGCTGATTCGATTTGGAAAAATATATTTGGTCCAATTGTAACTTAATCACAGCAAAAGCCCACTTTTTGCACCCTCCCCGACAGCATTTGCGAAAATGCTTTTTCTCGCCGAGAAACGCATATTTTTGCAACTATGGCTTGAAACACACAGAAATGCTTGGAAACATATTAATTCAACTTGTGAAAATATATTTATTCAAATTTTACCTTTATCCCAGCAAAAACCCACTCTTTGAACCCTCCCCGACATGATTAGCGAAAATGCGCTTTTCTTCTCGCCGAGAAACGCATATTTTTGCAACTATGGCTTGGAACACACAGAAATGCTAGGAACATATTAATTCAACTTAGAAAATATATTTATTCAAATTGTACCTTTATCCCAGCAAAAAGCCCACTCTTGAACCTCCCGACAGCATTTGCGAAATGCGCTTTTGTCGTCGAGAAACGCATATTTTTTTAAAACATGGCTTTGAACACACAGAAAAGCTTGAAACATGCTGATTCGACTTAGAAAATATATTTGGTCCAATTGTAACTTATTCCCAGCAAAAGGCCACTCTTTGAACCCTCCCCGACATGATTTGCGAAAAATGCGCTTTTCGCCGAGAAACTATTTTTGCAACTATGGCTTGGAACACACAGAAACGCTTGGAAACATGCTGATTCGACTTGGAAAATATATTTGGTCCAATTGTAACTTAATCACAGCAAAAGCCCACTCTTTGCACCCTCCCGACAGCATTTGCGAAAATGCGCTTTTTCTCGCCGAGAAACGCATATTTTTGCAACTATGCCTTGGAACACACAGAAAAGCTTGGAAACATGCTAATTCGACTTTGGAAAATATATTTGGTCCAATTGTAACTTAATCCCAGCAAAAGCCCACTCTTTTGCACCCTCCCCGACAGTATATTTATGAAATGCGTGCTTCGTCGAGAAACGCATATTTTTGCAAACATGGCTTGGAACACACAGAAGTGCTTGGAAACATGCTAATTCGACTTAGAAAAATATATTTGGTCCAATTTTAACTTTATCCCAGCAAAAGGCCACTCTTGAACCTCCCGACATGATTTGCAAATGCGCTTTTCTCGCCGAGAAACGCATATTTTTGCAACTATGGCTTGACCACACAGAAATGCTTGGAAACATATTGATTCGACTTGGAAAAATATATTTATTCAAATTTTACCTTTATCCCAGCAAAAGCCCACTCTTGAACCCTCCCCCGACATGATTTTCGAAATGCTTTTCTCGGAAAACGCATATTTTGCAACTATGGCTTGGAACACACAGAAATGCTTGGAAACATATTAATTCAACTTAGAAAATATATTTATCCAAATTTTACCTTTATCCCAGCAAAAGCCCACTTTTGAACCCTCCCGACAGCATTTATAAAAATGCGCTTTTCTCGCCGAGAAACGCATATTTTTTAAAACATGGCTTTGAACACACAGAAAAGCTTGGAAACATGCTGATTCGATTTAGAAAAATATATTTGGTCCAATTGTAACTTAATCCCAGCAAAAGCCCACTTTTGCACCCTCCCCGACAGCATTTGCGAAATGCGCTTTTTCGCCGAGAAAACGCATATTTTTGCAACTATGCCTTGGAACACACAGAAAGCTTGGAAACATGCTAATTGACTTGGAAAATATATTTGGTCCAATTGTAACTTAATCCCAGCAAAAGCCCACTCTTTTGCACCCTCCCGACAGCATTTGCGAAATGCGCTTTTTCGCCGAGAAACGCATATTTTTGCAAACATGGCTTGAAACACAGAAGTGCTTGGAAACATGCTAATTGACTTAGAAAATATATTTGGTCCAATTTTTAACTTTATCCCAGCAAAAGGCCACTCTTTGAACCCTCCCCGACATGATTTGCGAAAATGCGCTTTTCTCGCCGAGAAACGCATATTTTTGCAACTATGGCTTGGACCACACAGAAATGCTTGGAAACATATTGATTCGACTTGGAAAAATATATTTATTCAAATTTTACCTTTATCCCAGCAAAAGCCCACTCTTTGAACCCTCCCCGACATGATTTTCGAAAATGCGCTTTTCTCGCCGAGAAACGCATATTTTTGCAAACATGGCTTGGAACACACAGAAGTGCTTGGAAACATGCTAATTCGACTTAGAAAAATATATTTGGTCCAATTTTAACTTTATCCCAGCAAAAGGCCACTCTTTGAACCCTCCCCGACATGATTTTCGAAAATGCGCTTTTCTCGCCGAGAAACGCATATTTTTGCAACTATGGCTTGGAACACACAGAAATGCTTGGAAACATATTGACTGACTTAGAAAATATATTTATTCAAATTTTACCTTTATCCCAGCAAAAGCCCACTCTTTGAACCCTCCCCGACATGATTTGCGAAAATGCGCTTTTCTCGCCGAGAAACGCATATTTTTGCAACTATGGCTTGGAACACACAGAAACGCTTGGAAACATGCTGATTCGACTTGGAAAAATATATTTGGTCCAATTGTAACTTAATCACAGCAAAAGCCCACTCTTTGCACCCTCCCCGACAGCATTGCGAAATGCGTCTTTTTCGAGAAACGCATATTTTTGCAACTATGGCTTGGAACACACAGAAATGCTTGGAAACATATTAATTCAACTTAGAAAAATATATTTATTCAAATTTTACCTTTATCCCAGCAAAAGCCCACTCTTTGAACCCTCCCCGACATGATTTGCGAAAATGCGCTTTTCTCGCCGAGAAACGCATATTTTTTCAACTATGGCTTGGAACTCACAGAAAAGCTTTGATACATGCTGATTCGACTTGGAAAAATATATTTGGTCGAATTGTAACTTAATCCCAGCAAAAAGCCCACTCTTGCACCCTCCCGACAGCATTTGCGAAATGCGTTTTCTCGCCGAGAAACGCATATTTTTGCAACTATGCCTTGGAACACACAGAAAAGCTTGAAACATGCTAATTCGACTTGGAAAAATATATTTGGTCCAATTGTAACTTTAATCCCAGCAAAAGCCCACTTTTGCACTTCCTCGACAGCATTTGCGAAAATGCGCTTTTCTCGCCGAGAAACGCATATTTTTGCAAACATGGCTTGGAACACACAGAAGTGCTTGGAAACATGCTAATTCGACTTAGAAAAATATATTTGGTCCAATTTTAACTTTATCCCAGCAAAAGGCCACTCTTTGAACCCTCCCCGACATGATTTGCGAAAATGCGCTTTTCTCGCCGAGAAACGCATATTTTTGCAACTATGGCTTGGACCACACAGAAATGCTTGGAAACATATTGATTCGACTTGGAAAAATATATTTATTCAAATTTTACCTTTATCCCAGCAAAAGCCCACTCTTTGAACCCTCCCCGACATGATTTTCGAAAATGCGCTTTTCTCGCCGAGAAACGCATATTTTTGCAAACATGGCTTTGAACACACAGAAATGCTTGGAAACATGCTAATTCGACTTAGAAAAATATATTTTGTCAAATTTTAACTTTATCCCAGCAAAAGGCCACTCTTTGAACCCTCCCCGACATGATTTTCGAAAATGCGCTTTTCTCGCCGAGAAACGCATATTTTTGCAACTATGGTTTGGAACACACAGAAATGCTTGGAAACATATTAATTCGACTTAGAAAAATATATTTATTCAAATTTTACCTTTATCCCAGCAAAAGCCCACTCTTTGAACCCTCCCCCGATGATTTGCGAAAATGCGCTTTTCGCCGAGAAACGCATATTTTTGCAACTATGGCTTGGAACACAGAAACGCTTGGAAACATGCTGATTCGACTTTGGAAAAATATATTTGGTCCAATTGTAACTTAATCACAGCAAAAGCCCACTCTTTCCACCCTCCCCGACAGTATTTGCGAAAATGCGCTTTTCTTCGCCGAGAAACGTATATTTTTGCAACTATGGCTTGAACACACAGAAATGCTTGGAAACATATTAATTCAACTTAGAAAAATATATTTATTCAAATTTTACCTTTATCCCAGCAAAAGCCCACTCTTTGAACCCTCCTCGACATGATTTGCGAAATGCGCTTTTCTCGCCGAGAAACGCATATTTTTGCAACTATGGCTTGGAACACACAGAAACGCTTGAAAACATGCTGATTCGACTTGGAAAAATATATTTGGTCGAATTGTAACTTAATCACAGCAAAAGCCCACTCTTTTGCACCCCTCCCCGACAGCATTTGCGAAAATGCGCTTTTCTCGCCGAGAAACGCATATTTTTGCAACTATGCTTGGAAACACACAGAAATGCTTGGAAACATATTAATTCAACTTAGAAAAATATATTTATTCAAATTTTACCTTTATCCCAGCAAAAGCCCACTCTTTGAACCCTCCCCGACAGCATTTGCGAAAATGCGCTTTTCTCGCCGAGAAACGCATATTTTTGCAACTATGGCTTTGAACACACAGAAAAGCTTGGAAACATGCTGATTCGACTTAGAAAAATATATTTGGTCCAATTGTAACTTAATCCCAGCAAAAGGCCACTCTTTGAAACCTCCCCGACATTATTTGCGAAAATGCGCTTTTCTCGCCGAGAAACGCATATTTTTGCAACTATGGCTTGGAACACACAGAAAAGCTTGGAAACTTGCTGATTCGACTTGGAAAAATATATTTGGTCCAATTGTAACTTAATCACAGCAAAAGCCCACTCTTTGCACCCTCCCCGACAGCATTTGCGAAAATGCGCTTTTCTCGCCGAGAAACGCATATTTTTTAAAACATGGCTTTGAACACACAGAAAAGCTTGGAAACATATTAATTCAACTTAGAAAAATATATTTATTCAAATTTTACCTTTATCCCAGCAAAAGCCCACTCTTTGAACCCTCCCCGACATGATTTTCGAAATGCGCTTTCTCGCCGAGAAACGCATATTTTTTAAAACATGGCTTGGAACACACAGAAAAGCTTGGAAACATGCTGATTCGACTTTGAAAAATATATTTGGTCCAATTGTAACTTAATCCCAGCAAAAGCCCACTCTTTGCACCCTCCCGACAGCATTTGCGAAATGCGCTTTTCGCCGAGAAACGCATATTTTTGCAACTATGCCTTGGAACACACAGAAATGCTTGGAACATGCTAATTCGACTTGGAAAATATATTTGGTCCAATTGTAACTTAATCCCCAGCAAAAGCCCACTCTTTGCACCCTCCCGACAGCATTTGCGAAATGAGCTTTTCTCGCCGAGAAACGCATATTTTTGCAAACATGGCTTGGAACACACAGAAGTGCTTGGAAACATGCTAATTCGACTTAGAAAAATATATTTGGTCCAATTTTAACTTTATCCCAGCAAAAGGCCACTCTTTGAACCCTCCCCGACAGCATTTGCGAAAATGCGCTTTTCTCGCCGAGAAACGCATATTTTTTAAAACATGGCTTTGAACACACAGAAAAGCTTGGAAACATGCTGATTCGACTTAGAAAAATATATTTGGTCCAATTGTAACTTAATCCCAGCAAAAGCCCACTCTTTGCACCCTCCCCGACAGCATTTGCGAAAATGCGCTTTTCTCGCCGAGAAACGCATATTTTTGCAACTATGCCTTGGAACACACAGAAAAGCTTGGAAACATGCTAATTCGACTTGGAAAAATATATTTGGTCCAATTGTAACTTAATCCCAGCAAAAGCCCACTCTTTGCACCCTCCCCCGACAGCATTTGCGAAATGCGCTTTCTCGCCGAGAAACGCATATTTTTGCAAACATGGCTTGGAACACACAGAAGTGCTTGGAAACATGCTAATTCGACTTAGAAAAATATATTTGGTCCAATTGTAACTTTATCCCAGCAAAAGGCCACTCTTTGAACTCTCCCCGACATGATCTTCGAAAAATGCGTTTCTCGCCGAGAAACGCATATTTTTGCAACTATGGGTTGGAACACACAGAAATGCTTGGAAACATATTAATTCAACTTAGAAAAAAATATATTTATTCAAATTTTAACTTTATCCCAGCAAAAGCCCACTCTTTGAACCCTCCACACAGAAACGCTTGGAAACATGCTGATTCGACATGGAAAAATATATTTGGTCCGATTGTAACTTAATCACAGCAAAAGCCCACTCTTTGCACCCTCCCCGACAGCATTTGCGAAAATGCGCTTTTCTCGCCGAGAAACGCATATTTTTGCAACTATGGTTTGGAACACACAGAAATGCTTGGAAACATACTGATTCGACTTGGAAAAATATATTTGGTCCAATTGTAACTTAATCCCAGCAAAAGCCCACTCTTTGAACCCTCCCCGACAGCATTTGCGAAAATGCGCTTTTCTCGCCGAGAAACGCATATTTTTGCAAACATGGCTTGGAACACACAGAAATGCTTGGAAACATGCTAATTCGACTTAGAAAAATATATTTGGTCCAATTTTAACTTTATCCCAGCAAAAGCCCACTCTTTGAACCCTCCCCGACATGATTTGCGAAAATGCGCTTTTCTCGCCGAGAAACGCATATTTTTGCAACTATGGCTTGGAACACACAGAAACGCTTGGAAACATGCTGATTCGACTTGGAAAAATATATTTGGTCCAATTGTAACTTAATCACAGCAAAAGCCCACTCTTTGCACCCTCCCCGACAGCATTTGCGAAAATGCGCTTTTCTCGCCGAGAAACGCATATTTTTGCAACTATGGTTTGGAACACACAGAAATGCTTGGAAACATATTAATTCGACTTAGAAAAATATATTTATTCAAATTTTACCTTTATCCCAGCAAAAGCCCACTCTTTGAACCCTCCCCGACATGATTTTGAAAATGCGCTTTTCTCGCCGAGAAACGCATATTTTTGCAACTATGGCTTGGAACACACAGAAATGCTTGGAAACATATTAATTCGACTTAGAAAAATATATTTGGTCCAATTGTAACTTAATCCCAGCAAAAGCCCACTCTTTGAACCCTCCCCGACATGATTTGCGAAAATGCGCTTTTTCGCCGAGAAACGCATATTTTTGCAACAATGGCTTGGAACACACACAAAAGCTTGGAAACATATTAATTCGACTTAGAAAAATATATTTGGTCCAATTGTAACTTAATCCCAGCAAAAGCCCACTCTTTGAACCCTCCCCGACAGCATTTGCGAAAATGCGCTTTTCTCGCCGAGAAACGCATATTTTTGCAAACTATGGCTTGAACACACAGAAGTGCTTGGAAACATGCTAATTCGACTTAGAAAAATATATTTGGTCCAATTGTAACTTAATCCCAGCAAAAGCCCACTCTTTGCACCCTCCCCGACAGCATTTGCGAAAATGCGCTTTTCTCGCCGAGAAACGCATATTTTTGCAAACATGGCTTGGAACACACAGAAATGCTTGGAAACATGCTAATTCGACTTAGAAAAATATATTTGGTCCAATTGTAACTTAATCCCAGCAAAAGCCCACTCTTTGAACCCTTCCCGACAGCATTTGCGAAAATGCGCTTTTCTCGCCGAGAAACGCATATTTTTGCAAACATGGCTTGGAACACACAGAAAAGCTTGGAAACATGCTGATTCGACTTGGAAAAATATATTTGGTCCAATTGTAACTTAATCCCAGCAAAAGCCCACTCTTTGAACCCTCCCCGACAGCATTTGCGAAAATGCGCTTTTCTCGCCGAGAAACGCATATTTTTGCAACTATGGCTTGGAACACACAGAAACGCTTGGAAACATGCTGATTCGACTTGGAAAAATATATTTGGTCCAATTGTAACTTAATCCCAGCAAAAGCCCACTCTTTGCACCCTCCCGACAGCATTTGCGAAAATGCGCTTTTCTCGCCGAGAAACGCATATTTTTGCAAACATGGCTTGGAACACACAGAAGTGCTTGGAAACATGCTAATTCGACTTAGAAAAATATATTTGGTCCAATTTTAACTTTATCCCAGCAAAAGGCCACTCTTTGAACCCTCCCCGACATGATTTGCGAAAATGCGCTTTTCTCGCCGAGAAACGCATATTTTTGCAACTATGGCTTGGAACACACAGAAACGCTTGGAAACATGCTGATTCGACTTGGAAAAATATATTTGGTCCAATTGTAACTTAATCACAGCAAAAGCCCACTCTTTGAACCCTCCCCGACAGCATTTGCGAAAATGCGCTTTTCTCGCCGAGAAACGCATATTTTTGCAACTATGGTTTGGAACACACAGAAATGCTTGGAAACATCCTTATTCGACTTCGAAAAATATATTTTTTCAAATTTTAACTTTATCCCAGCAAAAGCCCACTCTTTGAACCCTCCCCGACATGATTTGCGAAAATGCGCTTTTCTCGCCGAGAAACGCATATTTTTGCAACTATGGCTTGGAACACACAGAAATGCTTGGAAACATATTAATTCGACTTAGAAAAATATATTTGGTCCAATTGTAACTTAATCACAGCAAAAGCCCACTCTTTGAACCCTCCCCGACATGATTTGCGAAAATGCGCTTTTCTCGCCGAGAAACGCATATTTTTGCAACTATGGCTTGGAACACACAGAAAAGGTTGGAAACATGCTAATTCGACTTAGAAAAATATATTTGGTCCAATTGTAACTTAATCCCTGCAAAACGCCATTCTTTGAACCCTCCCCGACAGTATTTGCGAAAATGCGCTTTTCTCGCCGAGAAACGCATATTTTTGCAACCATGGCTTGGAACACATAGAAATGCTTGGAAACATATTAATTCGACTTGGAAAAATATATTTGGTCCAATTGTAACCTAATCCCAGCAAAAGCCCACTCTTTGAACCCTCCCCGACATGATTTGCGAAAATGCGCTTTTCTCGCCGAGAAACGCATATTTTTGCAACTATGGCTTGGAACACACAGAAATGCTTGGAAACATATTAATTCGACTTAGAAAAATATATTTATTCAAATTTTACCTTTATCCCAGCAAAAGCCCACTCTTTGAACCCTCCCCGACATGATTTTCGAAAATGCGCTTTTCTCGCCGAGAAACGCATATTTTTGCAACTATGGCTTGGAACACACAGAAATGCTTGGAAACATATTAATTCGACTTAGAAAAATATATTTGGTCCAATTGTGACTTAATCCCAGGAAAAGCCCACTCTTTGCACCCTCCCCGACAGCATTTGCGAAAATGCGCTTTTCTCGCCGAGAAACGCATATTTTTGCAAACATGGCTTTGAACACACAGAAAAGCTTGGAAACATGCTGATTCGACTTAGAAAAATATATTTGGTCCAATTGTAACTTAATCCCAGCAAAAGCCCACTCTTTGAACCCTCCCCGACAGCATTTGCGAAAATGCGCTTTTCTCGCCGAGAAACGCATATTTTTGCAACTATGGCTTGGAACACACAGAAATGCTTGGAAACATGTTAATTCGACTTAGAAAAATATATTTGGTCCAATTTTAACTTTATCCCAGCAAAAGCCCACTCTTTGAACCCTCCCCGACAGCATTTGCGAAAATGCGCTTTTCTCGCCGAGAAACGCATATTTTTGCAACTATGGCTTGGAACACACAGAAAAGCTTGGAAACATGCTGATTCGACTTAGAAAAATATATTTGGTCCAATTGTAACTTAATCCCAGCAAAAGCCCACTCTTTGCACCCTCCCCGACAGCATTTGCGAAAATGCGCTTTTCTCGCCGAGAAACGCATATTTTTGCAACTATGCCTTGGAACACACAGAAAAGCTTGGAAACATGCTAATTCGACTTGGAAAAATATATTTGGTCCAATTGTAACTTAATCCCAGCAAAAGCCCACTCTTTGCACCCTCCCCGACAGCATTTGCGAAAATGCGCTTTTCTCGCCGAGAAACGCATATTTTTGCAAACATGGCTTGGAACACACAGAAGTGCTTGGAAACATGCTAATTCGACTTAGAAAAATATATTTGGTCCAATTTTAACTTTATCCCAGCAAAAGGCCACTCTTTGAACCCTCCCCGACATGATTTTCGAAAATGCGCTTTTCTCGCCGAGAAACGCATATTTTTGCAACTATGGCTTGGAACACACAGAAAAGCTTGGAAACATATTAATTCGACTTAGAAAAATATATTTATTCAAATTTTACCTTTATCCCAGCAAAAGCCCACTCTTTGAACCCTCCCCGACATGATTTTCGAAAATGCGCTTTTCTCGCCGAGAAACGCATATTTTTGCAACTATGGCTTGGAACACACAGAAATGCTTGGAAACATATTAATTCGACTTAGAAAAATATATTTATTCAAATTTTACCTTTATCCCAGCAAAAGCCCACTCTTTGAACCCTCCCCGACAGCATTTGCGAAAATGCGCTTTTCTCGCCGAGAAACGCATATTTTTGCAAACATGGCTTGGAACACACAGAAGTGCTTGGAAACATGCTAATTCGACTTAGAAAAATATATTTGGTCCAATTTTAACTTTATCCCAGCAAAAGCCCACTCTTTGAACCCTCCCCGACAGCATTTGCGAAAATGCGCTTTTCTCGCCGAGAAACGCATATTTTTGCAACTATGGCTTGGAACACACAGAAATGCTTGGAAACATGCTAATTCGACTTAGAAAAATATATTTGGTCCAATTGTAACTTAATCCCAGCAAAAGCCCACTCTTTGCACCCTCCCCGACAGCATTTGCGAAAATGCGCTTTTCTCGCCGAGAAACGCATATTTTTGCAACTATGGCTTGGAACACACAGAAATGCTTGGAAACATGCTAATTCGACTTAGAAAAATATATTTGGTCCAATTGTAACTTTATCCCAGCAAAAGCCCACTCTTTGAACCCTCCCCGACAGCATTTGCGAAAATGCGCTTTTCTCGCCGAGAAACGCATATTTTTGCACACATGTCTTGGAACACACAGAAAAGCTTGGAAACTTGCAAATTCGACTTAGAAAAATATATTTGGTCCAATTGTAACTTAATCCCAGCAAAAGCCCACTCTTTGAACCCTCCCCGACAGCATTTGCGAAAATGCGCTTTTCTCGCCGAGAAACGCATATTTTTGCAACTATGGCTTGGAACACACAGAAATGCTTGGAAACATGCTAATTCGACTCATAAAAATATATTTGGTCCATTTGTAACTTAATCCCAGCAAAAACCCACTCTTTGAACCCTCCCCGACATGATTTTCGAAAATGCGCTTTTCTCGCCGAGAAACGCATATTTTTGTAACTATGCCTTGGAACACACAGAAAAGCTTGGAAACATGCTAATTCGACTTAGAAAAATGTATTTGGTCCAATTTTAACTTTATCCCAGCAAAAGGCCACTCTTTGAACCCTCCCCGACAGCATTTGCGAAAATGCGCTTTTCTCGCCGAGAAACGCATATTTTTGCAAATATGGCTTGGAACACACAGAAGTGCTTGGAAACATGCTAATTCGACTTAGAAAAATGTATTTGGTCCAATTTTAACTTTATCCCAGCAAAAGGCCACTCTTTGAACCCTCCCCGACAGCATTTGCGAAAATGCGCTTTTCTCGCCGAGAAACGCATATTTTTGCAACCATGGCTTGGAACACACAGAAATGCTTGGAAACATATTAATTCGACTTAGAAAAATATATTTGGTCCAATTGTAACTTTATCCCAGCAAAAGCCCACTCTTTGAACCCTCCCCGACAGCATTTGCGAAAATGCGCTTTTCTCGCCGAGAAACGCATATTTTTGCAACCATGGCTTGGAACACACAGAAATGCTTGGAAACATGCTTATTCGACTTAGAAAAATATATTTGGTCCAATTGTAACTTAATCCCAGCAAAAGCCCACTCTTTGAACCCTCCCCGACAGCATTTGCGAAAATGCGCTTTTCTCGCCGAGAAACGCATATTTTTGCAACTATGGCTTGGAACACACAGAAATGCTTGGAAACATATTAATTCGACTTAGAAAAATATATTTGGTCCAATTTTAACTTTATCCCAGCAAAAGCCCACTCTTTGAACCCTCCCCGACAGGATTTGCGAAAATGCGCTTTTCTCGCCGAGAAACGCATATTTTTGCAACTATGGCTTGGAACACACAGAAATGCTTGGAAACATATTAATTCGACTTAGAAAAATATATTTGGTCCAATTGTAACTTTATCCCAGCAAAAGCCCACTCTTTGAACCCTCCCCGACAGCATTTGCGAAAATGCGCTTTTCTCGCCGAGAAACGCATATTTTTGCAACTATGGCTTGGAACACACAGAAATGCTTGGAAACATATTAATTCGACTTAGAAAAATATATTTATTCAAATTTTACCTTTATCCCAGCAAAAGCCCACTCTTTGAACCCTCCCCGACAGATTTGCGAAAATGCGCTTTTCTCGCCGAGAAACGCATATTTTTGCAACTATGGCTTGGAACACACAGAAATGCTTGGAAACATGCTAATTCGACTTGGAAAAATATATTTGGTCCAATTGTAACTTAATCCCAGCAAAAGCCCACTCTTTGAACCCTCCCCGACAGCATTTGCGAAAATGCGCTTTTCTCGCCGAGAAACGCATATTTTTGCAACTATGGCTTGGAACACACAGAAAAGCTTGGAAACATATTAATTCGACTTAGAAAAATATATTTGGTCCAATTTTAACTTAATCCCAGCAAAAGCCCACTCTTTGAACCCTCCCCGACAGCATTTGCGAAAATGCGCTTTTCTCGCCGAGAAACGCATATTTTTGCAACTATGGCTTGGAACACACAGAAATGCTTGGAAACATATTAATTCGACTTAGAAAAATATATTTGGTCCAATTTTAACTTTATCCCAGCAAAAGCCCACTCTTTGAACCCTCCCCGACAGCATTTGCGAAAATGCGCTTTTCTCGCCGAGAAACGCATATTTTTGCAACTATGGCTTGGAACACACAGAAACGCTTGGAAACATGCTGATTCGACTTGGAAAAATATATTTGGTCCAATTGTAACTTAATCACAGCAAAAGCCCACTCTTTGCACCCTCCCCGACAGCATTTGCGAAAATGCGCTTTTCTCGCCGAGAAACGCATATTTTTGCAACGATGGGTTGGAACACACAGAAAAGCTTGGAAACATGCTGATTCGACTTAGAAAAATATATTTGGTCCAATTGTAACTTAATCCCAGCAAAAGCCCACTCTTTGAACCCTCCCCGACAGCATTTGCGAAAATGCGCTTTTCTCGCCGAGAAACGCATATTTTTGCAAACATGGCTTGGAACACACAGAAGTGCTTGGAAACATGCTAATTCGACTTAGAAAAATATATTTGGTCCAATTTTAACTTTATCCCAGCAAAAGGCCACTCTTTGAACCCTCCCCGACATGATTTGCGAAAATGCGCTTTTCTCGCCGAGAAACGCATATTTTTGCAACTATGGCTTGGAACACACAGAAACGCTTGGAAACATGCTGATTCGACTTGGAAAAAATATATTTGGTCCAATTGTAACTTAATCACAGCAAAAGCCCACTCTTTGCACCCTCCCCGACAGCATTTGCGAAAATGCGCTTTTCTCGCCGAGAAACGCATATTTTTGCAACTATGGTTTGGAACACACAGAAATGTTTGGAAACATGCTGATTCGACTTGGAAAAATATATTTGGTCCAATTGTAACTTAATCCCAGCAAAAGCCCACTCTTTGAACCCTCCCCGACAGCATTTGCGAAAATGCGCTTTTCTCGCCGAGAAACGCATATTTTTGCAAACATGGCTTGGAACACACAGAAATGCTTGGAAACATGGTAATTCGACTTAGAAAAATATATTTGGTCCAATTTTAACTTTATCCCAGCAAAAGGCCACTCTTTGAATCCTCCCCGACAGGATTTGCGAAAATGCGCTTTTCTCGCCGAGAAACGCATATTTTTGCAACCATGGCTTGGAACACACAGAAATGCTTGGAAACATATTAATTCGACTTAGAAAAATATATTTCGTCCAATTGTAACTTAATCCCAGCAAAAGCCCACTCTTTGAACCCTCCCCGTCAGCATTTGCGAAAATGCGCTTTTCTCGCCGAGAAACGCATATTTTTGCAACCATGGCTTGGAACACACAGAAATGCTTGGAAACATATTAATTCGACTTAGAAAAATATATTTGGTCCAATTTTAACTTAATCCCAGCAAAAGCCCACTCTTTGAACCCTCCCCGTCAGCATTTGCGAAAATGCGCTTTTCTCGCCGAGAAACGCATATTTTTGCAAACATGGCTTGGAACACACAGAAAAGCTTGGAAACATGCTGATTCGACTTAGAAAAATATATTTGGTCCAATTGTAACTTTATCCCAGCAAAAGCCCACTCTTTGAACCCTCCCCGACATGATTTGCGAAAATGCGCTTTTCTCGCCGAGAAACGCATATTTTTGCAACTATGGCTTGGAACACACAGAAAAGCTTGGAAACATGCTAATTCGACTTAGAAAAATATATTTGGTCCAATTGTAACTTAATCCCAGCAAAAGCCCACTCTTTGCACCCTCCCCGACAGCATTTGCGAAAATGCGCTTTTCTCGCCGAGAAACGCATATTTTTGCAACTATGGCTTGGAACACACAGAAATGCTTGGAAACATGCTAATTCGACTTAGAAAAATATATTTGGTCCAATTGTAACTTAATCCCAGCAAAGGCCCACTCTTTGAACCCTCCCCGACAGCATTTGCGAAAATGCGCTTTTCTCGCCGAGAAACGCATATTTTTGCAAACATGGCTTGGAACACACAGAAATGCTTGGAAACATGCTAATTCGACTTAGAAAAATATATTTGGTCCAATTTTAACTTTATCCCAGCAAAAGGCCACTCTTTGAACCCTCCCCGACATGATTTGCGAAAATGCGCTTTTCTCGCCGAGAAACGCATATTTTTGCAACTATGGCTTGGAACACACAGAAACGCTTGGAAACATGCTGATTCGACTTGGAAAAATATATTTGGTCCAATTGTAACTTAATCACAGCAAAAGCCCACTCTTTGCACCCTCCCCGACAGCATTTGCGAAAATGCGCTTTTCTCGCCGAGAAACGCATATTTTTGCAACTATGGTTTGGAACACACAGAAATGCTTGGAAACATGCTGATTCGACTTAGAAAAATATATTTGGTCCAATTGTAACTTAATCCCAGCAAAAGCCCACTCTTTGAACCCTCCCCGACAGCATTTGCGAAAATGCGCTTTTCTCGCCGAGAAACGCATATTTTTGCAAACATGGCTTGGAACACACAGAAAAGCTTGGAAACATGCTAATTCGACTTAGAAAAATATATTTGGTCCAATTTTAACTTTATCCCAGCAAAAGCCCACTCTTTGAACCCTCCCCGACATGATTTGCGAAAATGCGCTTTTCTCGCCGAGAAACGCATATTTTTGCAACTATGGCTTGGAACACACAGAAATGCTTGGAAACATGCTAATTCGACTTACAAAAATATATTTCGTCCAATTGTAACTTAATCCCAGCAAAAGGCCACTCTTTGAACCCTCCCCGACAGCATTTGCGAAAATGCGCTTTTCTCGCCGAGAAACGCATATTTTTGCAACCATGGCTTGGAACACACAGAAATGCTTGGAAACATGCTGATTCGACTTAGAAAAATATATTTGGTCCAATTGTAACTTAATCCCAGCAAAAGCCCACTCTTTGAACCCTCCCCGACAGGATTTGCGAAAATGCGCTTTTCTCGCCGAGAAACGCATATTTTTGCAACCATGGCTTGGAACACACAGAAATGCTTGGAAACATGCTAATTCGACTTAGAAAAATATATTTGGTCCAATTTTAACTTTATCCCAGCAAAAGCCCACTCTTTGAACCCTCCCCGACAGCATTTGCGAAAATGCGCTTTTCTCGCCGAGAAACGCATATTTTTGCAACTATGGCTTGGAACACACAGAAATGCTTGGAAACATGCTGATTCGACTTAGAAAAATATATTTGGTCCAATTTTAACTTTATCCCAGCAAAAGCCCACTCTTTGAACCCTCCCCGACAGCATTTGCGAAAATGCGCTTTTCTCGCCGAGAAACGCATATTTTTGCAACCATGGCTTGGAACACACAGAAATGCTTGGAAACATGCTGATTCGACTTAGAAAAATATATTTGGTCCAATTGTAACTTAATCCCAGCAAAAGCCCACTCTTTGAACCCTCCCCGACAGGATTTGCGAAAATGCGCTTTTCTCGCCGAGAAACGCATATTTTTGCAACCATGGCTTGGAACACACAGAAATGCTTGGAAACATGCTAATTCGACTTAGAAAAATATATTTGGTCCAATTTTAACTTTATCCCAGCAAAAGCCCACTCTTTGAACCCTCCCCGACAGCATTTGCGAAAATGCGCTTTTCTCGCCGAGAAACGCATATTTTTGCAACTATGGCTTGGAACACACAGAAATGCTTGGAAACATGCTAATTCGACTTAGAAAAATATATTTGGTCCAATTTTAACTTTATCCCAGCAAAAGGCCACTCTTTGAACCCTCCCCGACATGATTTGCGAAAATGCGCTTTTCTCGCCGAGAAACGCATATTTTTGCAACTATGGCTTGGAACACACAGAAATGCTTGGAAACATGCTAATTCGACTTAGAAAAATATATTTGGTCCAATTGTAACTTAATCCCAGCAAAAGCCCACTCTTTGAACCCTCCCCGACAGCATTTGCGAAAATGCGCTTTTCTCGCCGAGAAACGCATATTTTTGCAACTATGGCTTGGAACACACAGAAAAGCTTGGAAACATGCTAATTCGACTTAGAAAAATATATTTGGTCCAATTTTAACTTTATCCCAGCAAAAGCCCACTCTTTGAACCCTCCCCGACATGATTTGCGAAAATGCGCTTTTCTCGCCGAGAAACGCATATTTTTGCAACTATGGCTTGGAACACACAGAAACGCTTGGAAACATGCTGATTCGACTTGGAAAAATATATTTGGTCCAATTGTAACTTAATCCCAGCAAAAGCCCACTCTTTGCACCCTCCCCGACAGCATTTGCGAAAATGCGCTTTTCTCGCCGAGAAACGCATATTTTTGCAACTATGGCTTGGAACACACAGAAATGCTTGGAAACATGCTAATTCGACTTAGAAAAATATATTTGGTCCAATTTTAACTTTATCCCAGCAAAAGCCCACTCTTTGAACCCTCCCCGACATGATTTGCGAAAATGCGCTTTTCTCGCCGAGAAACGCATATTTTTGCAACTATGGCTTGGAACACACAGAAATGCTTGGAAACATATTAATTCGACTTAGAAAAATATATTTGGTCCAATTGTAACTTAATCCCAGCAAAAGCCCACTCTTTGCACCCTCCCCGACAGCATTTGCGAAAATGCGCTTTTCTCGCCGAGAAACGCATATTTTTGCAACTATGGCTTGGAACACACAGAAATGCTTGGAAACATGCTAATTCGACTCAGAAAAATATATTTCGTCCAATTTTAACTTTTATCCCAGCAAAAGCCCACTCTTTGAACCCTCCCCGACAGGATTTGCGAAAATGCGCTTTTCTCGCCGAGAAACGCATATTTTTGCCAACATGGCTTGGAACACACAGAAAAGCTTGGAAACATGCTGATTCGACTTAGAAAAATATATTTGGTCCAATTGTAACCTAATCCCAGCAAAAGGCCACTCTTTGAACCCTCCCCAACAGGATTTGCGAAAATGCGCTTTTCTCGTCGAAAAACGCATATTTTTGCAACCATGGCTTGGAACACACAGAAATGCTTGGACACATGCTAATTCGACTTGGAAAAATATATTTGGTCCAATTGTAACTTAATCCCAGCAAAAGCCCACTCTTTGAACCCTCCCCGACAGCATTTGCGAAAATGCGCTTTTCTCGCCGAGAAACGCATATTTTTGCAAACATGGCTTGGAACACACAGAAATGCTTGGAAACATGCTAATTCGACTTGGAAAAATATATTTGGTCCAATTGTAACTTAATCCCAGCAAAAGCCCACTCTTTGCACCCTCCCCGACAGCATTTGCGAAAATGCGCTTTTCTCGCCGAGAAACGCATATTTTTGCAACTATGGCTTGGAACACACAGAAACGCTTGGAAACATGCTGATTCGACTTAGAAAAATATATTTGGTCCAATTTTAACTTTATCCCAGCAAAAGCCCACTCTTTGAACCCTCCCCGACATGATTTGCGAAAATGCGCTTTTCTCGCCGAGAAACGCATATTTTTGCAACTATGGCTTGGAACACACAGAAATGCTTGGAAACATGCTGATTCGACTTGGAAAAATATATTTGGTCCAATTGTAACTTAATCACAGCAAAAGCCCACTCTTTGCACCCTCCCCGACAGCATTTGCGAAAATGCGCTTTTCTCGCCGAGAAACGCATATTTTTGCAACTATGGTTTGGAACACACAGAAATGCTTGGAAACATGCTGATTCGACTTGGAAAAATATATTTGGTCCAATTGTAACTTAATCCCAGCAAAAGCCCACTCTTTGAACCCTCCCCGACAGCATTTGCGAAAATGCGCTTTTCTCGCCGAGAAACGCATATTTTTGCAACTATGGCTTGGAACACACAGAAACGCTTGGAAACATGCTTATTCGACTTGGAAAAATATATTTATTCAAATTTTACCTTTATCCCAGCAAAAGCCCACTCTTTGAACCCTCCCCGACAGCATTTGCGAAAATGCGCTTTTCTCGCCGAGAAACGCATATTTTTGCAACTATGGCTTGGAACACACAGAAACGCTTGGAAACATGCTGATTCGACTTGGAAAAATATATTTGGTCCAATTGTAACTTAATCACAGCAAAAGCCCACTCTTTGCACCCTCCCCGACAGCATTTGCGAAAATGCGCTTTTCTCGCCGAGAAACGCATATTTTTGCAACTATGGCTTGGAACACACAGAAATGCTTGGAAACATGCTGATTCGACTTAGAAAAATATATTTGGTCCAATTGTAACTTAATCCCAGCAAAGGCCCACTCTTTGAACCCTCCCCGACAGCATGTGCGAAAATGCGCTTTTTTCGCCGAGAAACGCATATTTTTGCAAACATGGCTTGGAACACACAGAAATGCTTGGAAACATGCTAATTCGACTTAGAAAAATATATTTGGTCCAATTGTAACTTAATCCCAGCAAAAGCCCACTCTTTGAACCCTCCCCGACAGCATTTGCGAAAATGCGCTTTTCTCGCCGAGAAACGCATATTTTTGCAACTATGGCTTGGAACACACAGAAACGCTTGGAAACATGCTGATTCGACTTGGAAAAATATATTTGGTCCAATTGTAACTTAATCACAGCAAAAGCCCACTCTTTGCACCCTCCCCGACAGCATTTGCGAAAATGCGCTTTTCTCGCCGAGAAACGCATATTTTTGCAACTATGGCTTGGAACACACAGAAATGCTTGGAAACATGCTAATTCGACTTAGAAAAATATATTTGGTCCAATTGTAACTTAATCCCAGCAAAGGCCCACTCTTTGAACCCTCCCCGACAGCATGTGCGAAAATGCGCTTTTTTCGCCGAGAAACGCATATTTTTGCAAACATGGCTTGGAACACACAGAAATGCTTGGAAACATGCTGATTCGACTTAGAAAAATATATCTGGTCCAATTTTAACTTTATCCCAGCAAAAGGCCACTCTTTGAACCCTCCCCGACAGTATTTGCGAAAATGCGCTTTTCTCGCCGAGAAACGCATATTTTTGCAACCATGGCTTGGAACACACAGAAATGCTTGGAAACATGCTGATTCGACTTAGAAAAATATATTTGGTCCAATTGTAACTTATCCCAGCAAAAGCCCACTCTTTGAACCCTCCCCGACAGCATTTGCGAAAATGCGCTTTTCTCGCGGAGAAACGCATATTTTTGCAACTATGGCTTGGAACACACAGAAATGCTTGGAAACATGCTAATTCGACTTAGAAAAATATATTTGGTCCAATTGTAACTTAATCCCAGCAAAAGCCCACTCTTTGAACCCTCCCCGACAGCATTTGCGAAAATGCGCTTTTCTCGCCGAGAAACGCATATTTTTGCAACCATGGCTTGGAACACACAGAAATGCTTGGAAACATATTAATTCGACTTAGAAAAATATATTTGGTCCAATTTTAACTTTATCCCAGCAAAAGCCCACTCTTTGAACCCTCCCCGACATGATTTGCGAAAATGCGCTTTTCTCGCCGAGAAACGCATATTTTTGCAACTATGGCTTGGAACACACAGAAACGCTTGGAAACATGCTGATTCGACTTTGAAAAATATATTTGGTCCAATTGTAACTTAATCCCAGCAAAAGCCCACTCTTTGCACCCTCCCCGACAGCATTTG
The DNA here is from genome assembly GCA_030347415.2 of Decapterus maruadsi. Classification (NCBI taxonomy): domain Eukaryota; kingdom Metazoa; phylum Chordata; class Actinopteri; order Carangiformes; family Carangidae; genus Decapterus; species Decapterus maruadsi. The sequence goes on along the minus strand of JARUPV020000050.1, from coordinate 26,164 downwards.
CGAAAATGCGCTTTTCTCGCCGAGAAACGCATATTTTTGCAACTATGGTTTGGAACACACAGAAATGCTTGGAAACATACTGATTCGACATAGAAAAATATTTTTGGTCCATTTTTAACTTAATCCACGCAAACGCCCACTCTTTGAACCCTCCCGACAGCATTTGCGAAAATGCGCTTTTCTCGCCGAGAAACGCATATTTTTGCAAACATGGCTTGGAACACACAGAAATGCTTGGAAACATGCTAATTCGACTTAGAAAAATATATTTGGTCCAATTTTAACTTTATCCCAGCAAAAGCCCACTCTTTGAACCCTCCCCGACAGATTTGCGAAAATGCGCTTTTCTCGCCGAGAAACGCATATTTTTGCAACTATGGCTTGGAACACACAGAACCGCTTGGAAACATGCTAATTCGACTTAGAAAAATATATTTGGTCCAATTGTAACTTAATCACAGCAAAAGCCCACTCTTTGCACCCTCCCCGACAGCATTTGCGAAAATGCGCTTTTCTCGCCGAGAAACGCATATTTTTGCAACTATGGCTTGGAACACACAGAAATGCTTGGAAACATGCTGATTCGACTTGGAAAAATATATTTGGTCCAATTGTAACTTAATCCCAGCAAAAGCCCACTCTTTGAACCCTCCCCGACAGCATTTGCGAAAATGCGCTTTTCTCGCCGAGAAACGCATATTTTTGCAAACATGGCTTGGAACACACAGAAGTGCTTGGAAACATGCTAATTCGACTTAGAAAAATATATTTGGTCCAATTTTAACTTTATCCCAGCAAAAGGCCACTCTTTGAACCCTCCCCGACATGATTTGCGAAAATGCGCTTTTCTCGCCGAGAAACGCATATTTTTGCAACTATGGCTTGGAACACACAGAAACGCTTGGAAACATGCTGATTCGATTTAGAAAAATATATTTGGTCCAATTGTAACTTAATCCCAGCAAAAGCCCACTCTTTGCACCCTCCCCGACAGCATTTGCGAAAATGCGCTTTTCTCGCCGAGAAACGCATATTTTTGCAACTATGCCTTGGAACACACAGAAAAGCTTGGAAACATGCTAATTCGACTTGGAAAAATATATTTGGTCCAATTGTAACTTAATCCCAGCAAAAGCCCACTCTTTGCTCCCTCCCCGACAGCATTTGCGAAAATGCGCTTTTCTCGCCGAGAAACGCATATTTTTGCAACTATGGCTTGGAACACACAGAAATGCTTGGAAACATATTAATTCGACTTAGAAAAATATTTTGGTCCAATTTTACCTTTATCCCAGCAAAAGCCCACTCTTTGAACCCTCCCCGACAGCATTTGCGAAAATGCGCTTTTCTCGCCGAGAAACGCATATTTTTGCAACTATGGCTTGGAACACACAGAAGTGCTTGGAAACATGCTAATTCGACTTAGAAAAATATATTTGGTCCAATTTTAACTTTATCCCAGCAAAAGCCCACTCTTTGAACCCTCCCCGACAGCATTTGCGAAAATGCGCTTTTCTCGCCGAGAAACGCATATTTTTGCAACTATGGCTTGGAACACACAGAAACGCTTGGAAACATGCTGATTCGACTTGGAAAAATATATTTGGTCCAATTGTAACTTAATCACAGCAAAAGCCCACTCTTTGCACCCTCCCCGACAGCATTTGCGAAAATGCGCTTTTCTCGCCGAGAAACGCATATTTTTGCAACTATGGTTTGGAACACACAGAAATGCTTGGAAACATGCTGATTCGACTTGGAAAAATATATTTGGTCCAATTGTAACTTAATCCCAGCAAAAGCCCACTCTTTGAACCCTCCCCGACAGCATTTGCGAAAATGCGCTTTTCTCGCCGAGAAACGCATATTTTTGCAAACATGGCTTGGAACACACAGAAAAGCTTGGAAACATGCTAATTCGACTTAGAAAAATATATTTGGTCCAATTTTAACTTTATCCCAGCAAAAGCCCACTCTTTGAACCCTCCCCGACAGCATTTGCGAAAATGCGCTTTTCTCGCCAAGAGACGCATATTTTTGCAACTATGGCTTGGAACACACAGAAATGCTTGGAAACATGCTAATTCGACTTAGAAAAATATATTTGGTCCAATTGTAACTTAATCCCAGCAAAAGCACACTCTTTGAACCCTCCCCGACAGCATTTGCGAAAATGCGCTTTTCTCGCCGAGAAACGCATATTTTTGCAAACATGGCTTGGAACACACAGAAATGCTTGGAAACATGCTAATTCGACTTTGAAAAATATATTTGGTCCAATTGTAACTTAATCCCAGCAAAGGCCCACTCTTTGAACCCTCCCCGACAGCATTTGCGAAAATGCGCTTTTCTCGCCGAGAAACGCATATTTTTGCAACCATGGCTTGGAACACACAGAAATGCTTGGACACATGCTAATTCGACTCAGAAAAATATATTTGGTCCAATTTTTGCTTTATCCCAGCAAAAGGCCACTCTTTGAACCCTCCCCGACAGGATTTGCGAAAATGCGCTTTTCTCGCCGAGAAACGCATATTTTTGCAAACATGGCTTGGAACACACAGAAATGCTTGGAAACATGCTAATTCGACTTAGAAAAATATATTTGGTCCAATTGTAACTTAATCCCAGCAAAAGCCCACTCTTTGAACCCTCCCCGACAGCATTTGCGAAAATGCGCTTTTCTCGCCGAGAAACGCATATTTTTGCAACTATGGCTTGGAACACACAGAAATGCTTGGAAACATGCTAATTCGACTTAGAAAAATATATTTGGTCCAATTTTAACTTTATCCCAGCAAAAGGCCACTCTTTGAACCCTCCCCGACATGATTTGCGAAAATGCGCTTTTCTCGCCGAGAAACGCATATTTTTGCAACTATGGCTTGGAACACACAGAAACGCTTGGAAACATGCTGATTCGACTTAGAAAAATATATTTGGTCCAATTGTAACTTAATCACAGCAAAAGCCCACTCTTTGCACCCTCCCCGACAGCATTTGCGAAAATGCGCTTTTCTCGCCGAGAAACGCATATTTTTGCAACTATGGCTTGGAACACACAGAAATGCTTGGAAACATGCTAATTCGACTTAGAAAAATATATTTGGTCCAATTGTAACTTAATCCCAGCAAAGGCCCACTCTTTGAACCCTCCCCGACAGCATGTGCGAAAATGCGCTTTTTTCGCCGAGAAACGCATATTTTTGCAAACATGGCTTGGAACACACAGAAATGCTTGGAAACATGCTAATTCGACTTAGAAAAATATATTTGGTCCAATTTTAACTTTATCCCAGCAAAAGGCCACTCTTTGAACCCTCCCCGACATGATTTGCGAAAATGCGCTTTTCTCGCCGAGAAACGCATATTTTTGCAACTATGGCTTGGAACACACAGAAAAGCTTGGAAACATGCTGATTCGACTTGGAAAAATATATTTGGTCCAATTGTAACTTAATCACAGCAAAAGCCCACTCTTTGCACCCTCCCCGACAGCATTTGCGAAAATGCGCTTTTCTCGCCGAGAAACGCATATTTTTGCAACTATGGTTTGGAACACACAGAAATGCTTGGAAACATGCTGATTCGACTTGGAAAAATATATTTGGTCCAATTGTAACTTAATCCCAGCAAAAGCCCACTCTTTGAACCCTCCCCGACAGCATTTGCGAAAATGCGCTTTTCTCGCCGAGAAACGCATATTTTTGCAAACATGGCTTGGAACACACAGAAGTGCTTGGAAACATGCTAATTCGACTTAGAAAAATATATTTGGTCCAATTTTAACTTTATCCCAGCAAAAGCCCACTCTTTGAACCCTCCCCGACATGATTTGCGAAAATGCGCTTTTCTCGCCGAGAAACGCATATTTTTGCAACTATGGCTTGGAACACACAGAAACGCTTGGAAACATGCTGATTCGACTTGGAAAAATATATTTGGTCCAATTGTAACTTAATCACAGCAAAAGCCCACTCTTTGCACCCTCCCCGACAGCATTTGCGAAAATGCGCTTTTCTCGCCGAGAAACGCATATTTTTGCAACTATGGTTTGGAACACACAGAAATGTTTGGAAACATGCTGATTCGACTTGGAAAAATATATTTGGTCCAATTGTAACTTAATCCCAGCAAAAGCCCACTCTTTGAACCCTCCCCGACAGCATTTGCGAAAATGCGCTTTTCTCGCCGAGAAACGCATATTTTTGCAAACATGGCTTGGAACACACAGAAATGCTTGGAAACATGCTAATTCGACTTAGAAAAATATATTTGGTCCAATTTTAACTTTATCCCAGCAAAAGCCCACTCTTTGAACCCTCCCCGACATGATTTGCGAAAATGCGCTTTTCTCGCCGAGAAACGCATATTTTTGCAACTATGGCTTGGAACACACAGAAATGCTTGGAAACATGCTGATTCGACTTAGAAAAATATATTTGGTCCAATTGTAACTTAATCCCAGCAAAAGCCCACTCTTTGCACCCTCCCCGACAGCATTTGCGAAAATGCGCTTTTCTCGCCGAGAAACGCATATTTTTGCAACTATGGTTTGGAACACACAGAAATGCTTGGAAACATGCTAATTCGACTTAGAAAAATATATTTGGTCCAATTGTAACTTAATCCCAGCAAAAGCCCACTCTTTGAACCCTCCCCGACAGCATTTGCGAAAATGCGCTTTTCTCGCCGAGAAACGCATATTTTTGCAACTATGGCTTGGAACACACAGAAACGCTTGGAAACATGCTAATTCGACTTGGAAAAATATATTTGGTCCAATTTTAACTTTATCCCAGCAAAAGCCCACTCTTTGCACCCTCCCCGACTGAATTTGCTAAAATGCGCTTTTCTCGCCGAGAAACGCATATTTTTGCAACTATGGCTTGGAACACACAGAAACGCTTGGAAACATGCTGATTCGACATGGAAAAATATATTTGGTCCGATTGTAACTTAATCACAGCAAAAGCCCACTCTTTGCACCCTCCCCGACAGCATTTGCGAAAATGCGCTTTTCTCGCCGAGAAACGCATATTTTTGCAACTATGGTTTGGAACACACAGAAATGCTTGGAAACATGCTAATTCGACTTAGAAAAATATATTTGGTCCAATTGTAACTTAATCCCAGCAAAGGCCCACTCTTTGAACCCTCCCCGACAGCATGTGCGAAAATGCGCTTTTTTCGCCGAGAAACGCATATTTTTGCAAACATGGCTTGGAACACACAGAAGTGCTTGGAAACATGCTAATTCGACTTAGAAAAATATATTTGGTCCAATTGTAGCTTAATCACAGCAAAAGCCCACTCTTTGCACCCTCCCCGACATGATTTGCGAAAATGCGCTTTTCTCGCAGAGAAACGCATATTTTTGCAACTATGGCTTGGAACACACAGAAAGGCTTGGAAACATGCTGATTCGACTTGGAAAAATATATTTGGTCCAATTGTAACTTAATCACAGCAAAAGCCCACTCTTTGCACCCTCCCCGACAGCATTTGCGAAAATGCGCTTTTCTCGCCGAGAAACGCATATTTTTGCAACTATGGTTTGGAACACACAGAAATGCTTGGAAACATGCTGATTCGATTTAGAAAAAATATATTTGGTCCAATTGTAACTTAATCCCAGCAAAGGCCCACTCTTTGAACCCTCCCCGACAGCATGTGCGAAAATGCGCTTTTTTCGCCGAGAAACGCATATTTTTGCAAACATGGCTTGGAACACACAGAAATGCTTGGAAACATGCTAATTCGACTTAGAAAAATATATTTGGTCCAATTTTAACTTTATCCCAGCAAAAGGCCACTCTTTGAACCCTCCCCGACATGATTTGCGAAAATGCGCTTTTCTCGCCGAGAAACGCATATTTTTGCAACTATGGCTTGGAACACACAGAAACGCTTGGAAACATGCTGATTCGACTTGGAAAAATATATTTGGTCCAATTGTAACTTAATCACAGCAAAAGCCCACTCTTTGCACCCTCCCCGACAGCATTTGCGAAAATGCGCTTTTCTCGCCGAGAAACGCATATTTTTGCAACTATGGCTTGGAACACACAGAAATGCTTGGAAACATATTAATTCGACTTAGAAAAATATATTTGGTCCAATTGTAACGTAATCCCAGCAAAATCCCACTTTTTTGAACCCTTCCCGACAGCAATTACGAAAATGCGCTTTTCTCGCCGAGAAACGCATATTTTTGCAAACATGGCTTGGAACACACAGAAATGCTTGGAAACATGCTAATTCGACTTAGAAAAATATATTTGGTCCAATTTTAACTTTATCCCAGCAAAAGGCCACTCTTTGAACCCTCCCCGACATGATTTGCGAAAATGCGCTTTTCTCGCCGAGAAACGCATATTTTTGCAACTATGGCTTGGAACACACAGAAATGCTTGGAAACATGCTAATTCGACTTAGAAAAATATATTTGGTCCAATTTTAACTTTATCCCAGCAAAAGGCCACTCTTTGAACCCTCCCCGACAGGATTTGCGAAAATGCGCTTTTCTCGCCGAGAAACGCATATTTTTGCAACCATGGCTTGGAACACACAGAAATGCTTGGAAACATGCTGATTCGACTTAGAAAAATATATTTGGTCCAATTGTAACTTAATCCCAGCAAAAGCCCACTCTTTGAACCCTCCCCGACAGCATTTGCGAAAATGCGCTTTTCTCGCCGAGAAACGCATATTTTTGCAACCATGGCGTGGAACACACAGAAATGCTTGGAAACATGCTGATTCGACTTAGAAAAATATATTTGGTCCAATTGTAACTTAATCCCAACAAAAGCCCACTCTTTGAACCCTCCCCGACAGCATTTGCGAAAATGCGCTTTTCTCGCCGAGAAACGCATATTTTTGCAAACATGGCTTGGAACACACAGAAAAGCTTGGAAACATGCTGATTCGACTTAGAAAAATATATTTGGTCCAATTTTAACTTTATCCCAGCAAAAGCCCACTCTTTGAACCCTCCCCGACATGATTTGCGAAAATGCGCTTTTCTCGCCGAGAAACGCATATTTTTGCAACCATGGCTTGGAACACACAGAAATGCTTGGAAACATGCTGATTCGACTTAGAAAAATATATTTGGTCCAATTGTAACTTAATCCCAGCAAAAGCCCACTCTTTGAACCCTCCCCGACAGCATTTGCGAAAATGCGCTTTTCTCGCCGAGAAACGCATATTTTTGCAAACATGGCTTGGAACACACAGAAATGCTTGGAAACATGCTAATTCGACTTAGAAAAATATATTTGGTCCAATTTTAACTTTATCCCAGCAAAAGGCCACTCTTTGAACCCTCCCCGACATGATTTGCGAAAATGCGCTTTTCTCGCCGAGAAACGCATATTTTTGCAACTATGGCTTGGAACACACAGAAACGCTTGGAAACATGCTGATTCGACTTGGAAAAATATATTTGGTCCAATTGTAACTTAATCACAGCAAAAGCCCACTCTTTGCACCCTCCCCGACAGCATTTGCGAAAATGCGCTTTTCTCGCCGAGAAACGCATATTTTTGCAACTATGGTTTGGAACACACAGAAATGCTTGGAAACATGCTGATTCGACTTGGAAAAATATATTTGGTCCAATTGTAACTTAATCCCAGCAAAAGCCCACTCTTTGAACCCTCCCCGACAGCATTTGCGAAAATGCGCTTTTCTCGCCTAGAAACGCATATTTTTGCAAACATGGCTTGGAACACACAGAAGTGTTTGGAAACATGCTAATTCGACTTAGAAAAATATATTTGGTCCAATTTTAACTTTATCCCAGCAAAAGGCCACTCTTTGAACCCTCCCCGACATGATTTGCGAAAATGCGCTTTTCTCGCCGAGAAACGCATATTTTTGCAACTATGGCTTGGAACACACAGAAACGCTTGGAAACATGCTGATTCGACTTGGAAAAATATATTTGGTCCAATTGTAACTTAATCACAGCAAAAGCCCACTCTTTGCACCCTCCCCGACAGCATTTGCGAAAATGCGCTTTTCTCGCCGAGAAACGCATATTTTTGCAACTATGGTTTGGAACACACAGAAATGCTTGGAAACATGCTGATTCGACTTGGAAAAATATATTTGGTCCAATTGTAACTTAATCCCAGCAAAAAGCCCACTCTTTGAACCCTCCCCGACAGCATTTGCGAAAATGCGCTTTTCTCGCCGAGAAACGCATATTTTTGCAAACATGGCTTGGAACACACAGAAGTGCTTGGAAACATGCTAATTCGACTTAGAAAAATATATTTGGTCCAATTTTAACTTTATCCCAGCAAAAGGCCACTCTTTGAACCCTCCCCGACATGATTTGCGAAAATGCGCTTTTCTCGCCGAGAAACGCATATTTTTGCAACTATGGCTTGGAACACACAGAAACGCTTGGAAACATGCTGATTCGACTTGGAAAAATATATTTGGTCCAATTGTAACTTAATCACAGCAAAAGCCCACTCTTTGCACCCTCCCCGACAGCATTTGCGAAAATGCGCTTTTCTCGCCGAGAAACGCATATTTTTGCAACTATGGTTTGGAACACACAGAAATGCTTGGAAACATGCTGATTCGACTTGAAAAATATATTTGGTCCAATTGTAACTTAATCCCAGCAAAAGCCCACTCTTTGAACCCTCCCCGACAGCATTTGCGAAAATGCGCTTTTCTCGCCGAGAAACGCATATTTTTGCAAACATGGCTTGGAACACACAGAAGTGCTTGGAAACATGCTAATTCGACTTAGAAAAATATATTTGGTCCAATTTTAACTTTATCCCAGCAAAAGGCCACTCTTTGAACCCTCCCCGACATGATTTGCGAAAATGCGCTTTTCTCGCCGAGAAACGCATATTTTTGCAACTATGGCTTGGAACACACAGAAACGCTTGGAAACATGCTGATTCGACTTGGAAAAATATATTTGGTCCAATTGTAACTTAATCACAGCAAAAGCCCACTCTTTGCACCCTCCCCGACAGCATTTGCGAAAATGCGCTTTTCTCGCCGAGAAACGCATATTTTTGCAACTATGGTTTGGAACACACAGAAATGCTTGGAAACATGCTGATTCGACTTGGAAAAATATATTTGGTCCAATTGTAACTTAATCCCAGCAAAAAGCCCACTCTTTGAACCCTCCCCGACAGCATTTGCGAAAATGCGCTTTTCTCGCCTAGAAACGCATATTTTTGCAAACATGGCTTGGAACACACAGAAGTGTTTGGAAACATGCTAATTCGACTTAGAAAAATATATTTGGTCCAATTTTAACTTTATCCCAGCAAAAGGCCACTCTTTGAACCCTCCCCGACATGATTTGCGAAAATGCGCTTTTCTCGCCGAGAAACGCATATTTTTGCAACTATGGCTTGGAACACACAGAAACGCTTGGAAACATGCTGATTCGACTTGGAAAAATATATTTGGTCCAATTGTAACTTAATCACAGCAAAAGCCCACTCTTTGCACCCTCCCCGACAGCATTTGCGAAAATGCGCTTTTCTCGCCGAGAAACGCATATTTTTGCAACTATGGTTTGGAACACACAGAAATGCTTGGAAACATACTGATTCGACTTGGAAAAATATATTTGGTCCAATTGTAACTTAATCCCAGCAAAAGCCCACTCTTTGAACCCTCCCCGACAGCATTTGCGAAAATGCGCTTTTCTCGCCGAGAAACGCATATTTTTGCAAACATGGCTTGGAACACACAGAAGTGCTTGGAAACATGCTAATTCGACTTAGAAAAATATATTTGGTCCAATTTTAACTTTATCCCAGCAAAAGGCCACTCTTTGAACCCTCCCCGACATGATTTGCGAAAATGCGCTTTTCTCGCCGAGAAACGCATATTTTTGCAACTATGGCTTGGAACACACAGAAACGCTTGGAAACATGCTGATTCGACTTGGAAAAATATATTTGGTCCAATTGTAACTTAATCACAGCAAAAGCCCACTCTTTGCACCCTCCCCGACAGCATTTGCGAAAATGCGCTTTTCTCGCCGAGAAACGCATATTTTTGCAACTATGGTTTGGAACACACAGAAATGCTTGGAAACATGCTGATTCGACTTGGAAAAATATATTTGGTCCAATTGTAACTTAATCCCAGCAAAGCCCACTCTTTGAACCCTCCCCGACAGCATTTGCGAAAATGCGCTTTTGTCGCCGAAAACGCATATTTTTGCAAACATGGCTTGGAACACACAGAAATGCTTGGAAACATGCTTATTCGACTTAGAAAAATATATTTGGTCCAATTTTAACTTTATCCCAGCAAAAGCCCACTCTTTGAACCCTCCCCGACATGATTTGCGAAAATGCGCTTTTCTCGCCGAGAAACGCATATTTTTGCAACTATGGCTTGGAACACACAGAAACGCTTGGAAACATGCTGATTCGACTTAGAAAAATATATTTGGTCCAATTGTAACTTAATCACAGCAAAAGCCCACTCTTTGCACCCTCCCCGACAGCATTTGCGAAAATGCGCTTTTCTCGCCGAGAAACGCATATTTTTGCAACTATGGCTTTGAACACACAGAAAAGCTTGGAAACATGCTGATTCGACTTAGAAAAATATATTTGGTCCAATTGTAACTTAATCCCAGCAAAAGCCCACTCTTTGCACCCTCCCCGACAGCATTTGCGAAAATGCGCTTTTCTCGCCGAGAAACGCATATTTTTGCAAACATGGCTTGGAACACACAGAAATGCTTGGAAACATGCTAATTCGACTTAGAAAAATATATTTGGTCCAATTTTAACTTTATCCCAGCAAAAGCCCACTCTTTGAACCCTCCCCGACATGATTTTCGAAAATGCGCTTTTCTCGCCGAGAAACGCATATTTTTGCAACTATGGCTTGGAACACACAGAAATGCTTGGAAACATATTAATTCGACTTAGAAAAATATATTTGGTCCAATTGTAACTTAATCACAGCAAAAGCCCACTCTTTGCACCCTCCCCGACAGCATTTGCGAAAATGCGCTTTTCTCGCCGAGAAACGCATATTTTTGCAACTATGGCTTGGAACACACAGAAATGCTTGGAAACATATTAATTCGACTTAGAAAAATATATTTGGTCCAATTTTAACTTTATCCCAGCAAAAGCCCACTCTTTGAACCCTCCCCGACATGATTTTGAAAATGCGCTTTTCTCGCCGAGAAACGCATATTTTTGCAACTATGGCTTGGAACACACAGAAATGCTTGGAAACATATTAATTCGACTTAGAAAAATATATTTGGTCCAATTTTAACTTTATCCCAGCAAAAGCCCACTCTTTGAACCCTCCCCGACATGATTTGCGAAAATGCGCTTTTCTCGCCGAGAAACGCATATTTTTGCAACTATGGCTTGGAACACACAGAAATGCTTGGAAACATATTAATTCGACTTAGAAAAATATATTTGGTCCAATTGTAACTTAATCACAGCAAAAGCCCACTCTTTGCACCCTCCCCGACAGCATTTGCGAAAATGCGCTTTTCTCGCCGAGAAACGCATATTTTTGAAAACATGGCTTTGAACACACAGAAAAGCTTGGAAACATGCTGATTCGACTTAGAAAAATATATTTGGTCCAATTGTAACTTAATCCCAGCAAAAGCCCACTCTTTGCACCCTCCCCGACAGCATTTGCGAAAATGCGCTTTTCTCGCCGAGAAACGCATATTTTTGCAAACATGGCTTGGAACACACAGAAAAGCTTGGAAACATGCTGATTCGACTTAGAAAAATATATTTGGTCCAATTGTAACTTAATCCCAGCAAAAGCCCACTCTTTGAACCCTCCCCGACAGCATTTGCGAAAATGCGCTTTTCTCGCCGAGAAACGCATATTTTTGCAAACATGGCTTGGAACACACAGAAATGCTTGGAAACATGCTAATTCGACTTAGAAAAATATATTTGGTCCAATTTTAACTTTATCCCAGCAAAAGGCCACTCTTTGAACCCTCCCCGACATGATTTGCGAAAATGCGCTTTTCTCGCCGAGAAACGCATATTTTTGCAACTATGGCTTGGAACACACAGAAATGCTTGGAAACATATTAATTCGACTTAGAAAAATATATTTGGTCCAATTGTAACTTAATCACAGCAAAAGCCCACTCTTTGCACCCTCCCCGACAGCATTTGCGAAAATGCGCTTTTCTCGCCGAGAAACGCATATTTTTGCAACTATGGCTTGGAACACACAGAAATGCTTGGAAACATATTAATTCGACTTAGAAAAATATATTTATTCAAATTTTACCTTTATCCCAGCAAAAGCCCACTCTTTGAACCCTCCCCGACATGATTTTGAAAATGCGCTTTTCTCGCCGAGAAACGCATATTTTTGCAACTATGGCTTGGAACACACAGAAATGCTTGGAAACATATTAATTCAACTTAGAAAAATATATTTATTCAAATTTTACCTTTATCCCAGCAAAAGCCCACTCTTTGAACCCTCCCCGACATGATTTTCGAAAATGCGCTTTTCTCGCCGAGAAACGCATATTTTTGCAACTATGGCTTGGAACACACAGAAATGCTTGGAAACATATTAATTCGACTTAGAAAAATATATTTGGTCCAATTGTAACTTAATCACAGCAAAAGCCCACTCTTTGCACCCTCCCCGACAGCATTTGCGAAAATGCGCTTTTCTCGCCGAGAAACGCATATTTTTAAAAACATGGCTTTGAACACACAGAAAAGCTTGGAAACATGCTGATTCGACTTAGAAAAATATATTTGGTCCAATTGTAACTTAATCCCAGCAAAAGCCCACTCTTTGCACCCTCCCCGACAGCATTTGCGAAAATGCGCTTTTCTCGCCGAGAAACGCATATTTTTGCAAACATGGCTTGGAACACACAGAAGTGCTTGGAAACATGCTAATTCGACTTAGAAAAATATATTTGGTCCAATTTTACCTTTATCCCAGCAAAAGCCCACTCTTTGAACCCTCCCCGACAGCATTTGCGAAAATGCGCTTTTCTCGCCGAGAAACGCATATTTTTGCAAACATGGCTTGGAACACACAGAAGTGCTTGGAAACATGCTAATTCGACTTAGAAAAATATATTTGGTCCAATTTTAACTTTATCCCAGCAAAAGGCCACTCTTTGAACCCTCCCCGACATGATTTGCGAAAATGCGCTTTTCTCGCCGAGAAACGCATATTTTTGCAACTATGGCTTGGAACACACAGAAACGCTTGGAAACATGCTGATTCGACTTGGAAAAATATATTTGGTCCAATTGTAACTTAATCACAGCAAAAGCCCACTCTTTGCACCCTCCCCGACAGCATTTGCGAAAATGCGCTTTTCTCGCCGAGAAACGCATATTTTTGCAACTATGGTTTGGAACACACAGAAATGCTTGGAAACATGCTGATTCGACTTGGAAAAATATATTTGGTCCAATTGTAACTTAATCCCAGCAAAAGCCCACTCTTTGAACCCTCCCCGACAGCATTTGCGAAAATGCGCTTTTCTCGCCTAGAAACGCATATTTTTGCAAACATGGCTTGGAACACACAGAAGTGTTTGGAAACATGCTAATTCGACTTAGAAAAATATATTTGGTCCAATTTTAACTTTATCCCAGCAATATGCCACTCTTTGAACCCTCCCCGACATGATTTGCGAAAATGCGCTTTTCTCGCCGAGAAACGCATATTTTTGCAACTATGGCTTGGAACACACAGAAACGCTTGGAAACATGCTGATTCGACTTGGAAAAATATATTTGGTCCAATTGTAACTTAATCACAGCAAAAGCCCACTCTTTGCACCCTCCCCGACAGCATTTGCGAAAATGCGCTTTTCTCGCCGAGAAACGCATATTTTTGCAACTATGGTTTGGAACACACAGAAATGCTTGGAAACATGCTGATTCGACTTGGAAAAATATATTTGGTCCAATTGTAACTTAATCCCAGCAAAAGCCCACTCTTTGAACCCTCCCCGACAGCATTTGCGAAAATGCGCTTTTCTCGCCTAGAAACGCATATTTTTGCAAACATGGCTTGGAACACACAGAAAAGATTGGAAACATGCTAATTCGACTTAGAAAAATATATTTGGTCCAATTTTAACTTTATCCCAGCAAAAGGCCACTCTTTGAACCCTCCCCGACATGATTTGCGAAAATGCGCTTTTCTCGCCGAGAAACGCATATTTTTGCAACTATGGCTTGGAACACACAGAAACGCTTGGAAACATGCTGATTCGACTTGGAAAAATATATTTGGTCCAATTGTAACTTAATCACAGCAAAAGCCCACTCTTTGCACCCTCCCCGACAGCATTTGCGAAAATGCGCTTTTCTCGCCGAGAAACGCATATTTTTGCAACTATGGTTTGGAACACACAGAAATGCTTGGAAACATGCTGATTCGACTTGGAAAAATATATTTGGTCCAATTGTAACTTAATCCCAGCAAAAGCCCACTCTTTGAACCCTCCCCGACAGCATTTGCGAAAATGCGCTTTTCTCGCCTAGAAACGCATATTTTTGCAAACATGGCTTGGAACACACAGAAACGCTTGGAAACATGCTGATTCGACTTGGAAAAATATATTTGGTCCAATTGTAACTTTATCCCAGCAAAAGGCCACTCTTTGAACCCTCCCCGACATGATTTGCGAAAATGCGCTTTTCTCGCCGAGAAACGCATATTTTTGCAACTATGGCTTGGAACACACAGAAACGCTTGGAAACATGCTGATTCGACTTGGAAAAATATATTTGGTCCAATTGTAACTTAATCACAGCAAAAGCCCACTCTTTGCACTATCCCCGACAGCATTTGCGAAAATGCGCTTTTCTCGCCGAGAAACGCATATTTTTGCAACTATGGTTTGGAACACACAGAAATGCTTGGAAACATGCTGATTCGACTTGGAAAAATATATTTGGTCCAATTGTAACTTAATCCCAGCAAAAGCCCACTCTTTGAACCCTCCCCGACAGCATTTGCGAAAATGCGCTTTTCTCGCCGAGAAACGCATATTTTTGCAAACATGGCTTGGAACACACAGAAGTGTTTGGAAACATGCTAATTCGACTTAGAAAAATATATTTGGTCCAATTTTAACTTTATCCCAGAAGGCCACTCTTTGAACCCTCCCCGACATGATTTGCGAAAATGCGCTTTTCTCGCCGAGAAACGCATATTTTTGCAACTATGGCTTGGAACACACAGAAACGCTTGGAAACATGCTGATTCGACTTGGAAAAATATATTTGGTCCAATTGTAACTTAATCACAGCAAAAGCCCACTCTTTGCACCCTCCCCGACAGCATTTGCGAAAATGCGCTTTTCTCGCCGAGAAACGCATATTTTTGCAACTATGGTTTGGAACACACAGAAATGCTTGGAAACATGCTGATTCGACTTGGAAAAATATATTTGGTCCAATTGTAACTTAATCCCAGCAAAAGCCCACTCTTTGAACCCTCCCCGACAGCATTTGCGAAAATGCGCTTTTCTCGCCTAGAAACGCATATTTTTGCAAACATGGCTTGGAACACACAGAAGTGTTTGGAAACATGCTAATTCGACTTAGAAAAATATATTTGGTCCAATTTTAACTTTATCCCAGCAAAGGCCACTCTTTGAACCCTCCCCGACATGATTTGCGAAAATGCGCTTTTCTCGCCGAGAAACGCATATTTTTGCAACTATGGCTTGGAACACACAGAAACGCTTGGAAACATGCTGATTCGACTTGGAAAAATATATTTGGTCCAATTGTAACTTAATCACAGCAAAAGCCCACTCTTTGAACCCTCCCCGACAGCATTTGCGAAAATGCGCTTTTCTCGCCGAGAAACGCATATTTTTGCAACTATGGTTTGGAACACACAGAAATGCTTGGAAACATGCTGATTCGACTTGGAAAAATATATTTGGTCCAATTGTAACTTAATCCCAGCAAAAGCCCACTCTTTGAACCCTCCCCGACAGCATTTGCGAAAATGCGCTTTTCTCGCCTAGAAACGCATATTTTTGCAAACATGGCTTGGAACACACAGAAGTGTTTGGAAACATGCTAATTCGACTTAGAAAAATATATTTGGTCCAATTTTAACTTTATCCCAGCAAAAAGGCCACTCTTTGAACCCTCCCCGACATGATTTGCGAAAATGCGCTTTTCTCGCCGAGAAACGCATATTTTTGCAACTATGGCTTGGAACACACAGAAACGCTTGGAAACATGCTGATTCGACTTGGAAAAATATATTTGGTCCAATTGTAACTTAATCACAGCAAAAGCCCACTCTTTGCACCCTCCCCGACAGCATTTGCGAAAATGCGCTTTTCTCGCCGAGAAACGCATATTTTTGCAACTATGGTTTGGAACACACAGAAATGCTTGGAAACATGCTGATTCGACTTGGAAAAATATATTTGGTCCAATTGTAACTTAATCCCAGCAAAAGCCCACTCTTTGAACCCTCCCCGACAGCATTTGCGAAAATGCGCTTTTCTCGCCTAGAAACGCATATTTTTGCAAACATGGCTTGGAACACACAGAAGTGCTTGGAAACATGCTAATTCGACTTAGAAAAATATATTTGGTCCAATTTTAACTTTATCCCAGCAAAGGCCACTCTTTGAACCCTCCCCGACATGATTTGCGAAAATGCGCTTTTCTCGCCGAGAAACGCATATTTTTGCAACTATGGCTTGGAACACACAGAAACGCTTGGAAACATGCTGATTCGACTTGGAAAAATATATTTGGTCCAATTGTAACTTAATCACAGCAAAAGCCCACTCTTTGCACCCTCCCCGACAGCATTTGCGAAAATGCGCTTTTCTCGCCGAGAAACGCATATTTTTGCAACTATGGTTTGGAACACACAGAAATGCTTGGAAACATGCTGATTCGACTTGGAAAAATATATTTGGTCCAATTGTAACTTAATCCCAGCAAAAGCCCACTCTTTGAACCCTCCCCGACAGCATTTGCGAAAATGCGCTTTTCTCGCCTAGAAACGCATATTTTTGCAAACATGGCTTGGAACACACAGAAACGCTTGGAAACATGCTGATTCGACTTGGAAAAATATATTTGGTCCAATTGTAACTTTATCCCAGCAAAGGCCACTCTTTGAACCCTCCCCGACATGATTTGCGAAAATGCGCTTTTCTCGCCGAGAAACGCATATTTTTGCAACTATGGCTTGGAACACACAGAAACGCTTGGAAACATGCTGATTCGACATGGAAAAATATATTTGGTCCGATTGTAACTTAATCACAGCAAAAGCCCACTCTTTGCACCCTCCCCGACAGCATTTGCGAAAATGCGCTTTTCTCGCCGAGAAACGCATATTTTTGCAACTATGGTTTGGAACACACAGAAATGCTTGGAAACATACTGATTCGACTTGGAAAAATATATTTGGTCCAATTGTAACTTAATCCCAGCAAAAGCCCACTCTTTGAACCCTCCCCGACAGCATTTGCGAAAATGCGCTTTTCTCGCCGAGAAACGCATATTTTTGCAAACATGGCTTGGAACACACAGAAGTGCTTGGAAACATGCTAATTCGACTTAGAAAAATATATTTGGTCCAATTTTAACTTTATCCCAGCAAAAGCCCACTCTTTGAACCCTCCCCGACATGATTTGCGAAAATGCGCTTTTCTCGCCGAGAAACGCATATTTTTGCAACTATGGCTTGGAACACACAGAAACGCTTGGAAACATGCTGATTCGACTTGGAAAAATATATTTGGTCCAATTGTAACTTCATCACAGCAAAAGCCCACTCTTTGCACCCTCCCCGACAGCATTTGCGAAAATGCGCTTTTCTCGCCGAGAAACGCATATTTTTGCAACTATGGTTTGGAACACACAGAAATGCTTGGAAACATGCTAATTCGACTTTGAAAAATATATTTGGTCCAATTGTAACTTAATCCCAGCAAAGGCCCACTCTTTGAACCCTCCCCGACAGCATGTGCGAAAATGCGCTTTTTTCGCCGAGAAACGCATATTTTTGCAAACATGGCTTGGAACACACAGAAATGCTTGGAAACATGCTAATTCGACTTAGAAAAATATATTTGGTCCAATTGTAACTTAATCCCAGCAAAGGCCCACTCTTTGAACACTCTCCGACAGGATTTGCGAAAATGCGCTTTTCTCGCCGAGAAACGCATATTTTTGCAAACATGGCTTGGAACACACAGAAACGCTTGGAAACATGCTGATTCGACTTGGAAAAATATATTTGGTCCAATTGTAACTTAATCACAGCAAAAGCCCACTCTTTGAACCCTCCCCGACAGCATTTGCGAAAATGCGCTTTTCTCGCCGAGAAACGCATATTTTTGCAAACATGGCTTGGAACACACAGAAATGCTTGGAAACATGCTAATTCGACTTAGAAAAATATATTTGGTCCAATTTTAACTTTATCACAGCAAAAGCCCACTCTTTGAACCCTCCCCGACATGATTTGCGAAAATGCGCTTTTCTCGCCGAAACGCATATTTTTGCAACTATGGCTTGGAACACACAGAAACGCTTGGAAACATGCTGATTCGACTTGGAAAAATATATTTGGTCCAATTGTAACTTAATCACAGCAAAAGCCCACTCTTTGCACCCTCCCCGACAGCATTTGCGAAAATGCGCTTTTCTCGCCGAGAAACGCATATTTTTGCAACTATGGTTTGGAACACACAGAAATGCTTGGAAACATGCTGATTCGACTTGGAAAAATATATTTGGTCCAATTGTAACTTAATCCCAGCAAAAGCCCACTCTTTGAACCCTCCCCGACAGCATTTGCGAAAATGCGCTTTTCTCGCCTAGAAACGCATATTTTTGCAAACATGGCTTGGAACACACAGAAGTGTTTGGAAACATGCTAATTCGACTTAGAAAAATATATTTGGTCCAATTTTAACTTTATCCCAGCAAAAGCCACTCTTTGAACCCTCCCCGACATGATTTGCGAAAATGCGCTTTTCTCGCCGAGAAACGCATATTTTTGCAACTATGGCTTGGAACACACAGAAACGCTTGGAAACATGCTGATTCGACTTGGAAAAATATATTTGGTCCAATTGTAACTTAATCACAGCAAAAGCCCACTCTTTGCACCCTCCCCGACAGCATTTGCGAAAATGCGCTTTTCTCGCCGAGAAACGCATATTTTTGCAACTATGGTTTGGAACACACAGAAATGTTTGGAAACATGCTGATTCGACTTGGAAAAATATATTTGGTCCAATTGTAACTTAATCCCAGCAAAAGCCCACTCTTTGAACCCTCCCCGACAGCATTTGCGAAAATGCGCTTTTCTCGCCGAGAAACGCATATTTTTGCAAACATGGCTTGGAACACACAGAAGTGCTTGGAAACATGCTAATTCGACTTAGAAAAATATATTTGGTCCAATTTTAACTTTATCCCAGCAAAAGGCCACTCTTTGAACCCTCCCCGACATGATTTGCGAAAATGCGCTTTTCTCGCCGAGAAACGCATATTTTTGCAACTATGGCTTGGAACACACAGAAACGCTTGGAAACATGCTGATTCGACTTGGAAAAATATATTTGGTCCAATTGTAACTTAATCCCAGCAAAAGCCCACTCTTTGCACCCTCCCCGACAGCATTTGCGAAAATGCGCTTTTCTCGCCGAGAAACGCATATTTTTGCAAACATGGCTTGGAACACACAGAAGTGCTTGGAAACATGCTAATTCGACTTAGAAAAATATATTTGGTCCAATTTTAACTTTATCCCAGCAAAAGGCCACTCTTTGAACCCTCCCCGACATGATTTGCGAAAATGCGCTTTTCTCGCCGAGAAACGCATATTTTTGCAACTATGGCTTGGAACACACAGAAACGCTTGGAAACATGCTGATTCGACTTGGAAAAATATATTTGGTCCAATTGTAACTTAATCACAGCAAAAGCCCACTCTTTGCACCCTCCCCGACAGCATTTGCGAAAATGCGCTTTTCTCGCCGAGAAACGCATATTTTTGCAACTATGGTTTGGAACACACAGAAATGCTTGGAAACATGCTGATTCGACTTGGAAAAATATATTTGGTCCAATTGTAACTTAATCCCAGCAAAAAGCCCACTCTTTGAACCCTCCCCGACAGCATTTGCGAAAATGCGCTTTTCTCGCCTAGAAACGCATATTTTTGCAAACATGGCTTGGAACACACAGAAGTGTTTGGAAACATGCTAATTCGACTTAGAAAAATATATTTGGTCCAATTTTAACTTTATCCCAGCAAAAGGCCACTCTTTGAACCCTCCCCGACATGATTTGCGAAAATGCGCTTTTCTCGCCGAGAAACGCATATTTTTGCAACTATGGCTTGGAACACACAGAAACGCTTGGAAACATGCTGATTCGACTTGGAAAAATATATTTGGTCCAATTGTAACTTCATCACAGCAAAAGCCCACTCTTTGCACCCTCCCCGACAGCATTTGCGAAAATGCGCTTTTCTCGCCGAGAAACGCATATTTTTGCAACTATGGTTTGGAACACACAGAAATGCTTGGAAACATGCTGATTCGACTTGGAAAAATATATTTGGTCCAATTGTAACTTAATCCCAGCAAAAGCCCACTCTTTGAACCCTCCCCGACAGCATTTGCGAAAATGCGCTTTTCTCGCCTAGAAACGCATATTTTTGCAAACATGGCTTGGAACACACAGAAGTGCTTGGAAACATGCTAATTCGACTTAGAAAAATATATTTGGTCCAATTTTAACTTTATCCCAGCAAAAGGCCACTCTTTGAACCCTCCCGACATGATTTGCGAAAATGCGCTTTTCTCGCCGAGAAACGCATATTTTTGCAACTATGGCTTGGAACACACAGAAACGCTTGGAAACATGCTGATTCGACTTGGAAAAATATATTTGGTCCAATTGTAACTTAATCACAGCAAAAGCCCACTCTTTGCACCCTCCCCGACAGCATTTGCGAAAATGCGCTTTTCTCGCCGAGAAACGCATATTTTTGCAACTATGGTTTGGAACACACAGAAATGCTTGGAAACATGCTGATTCGACTTGGAAAAATATATTTGGTCCAATTGTAACTTAATCCCAGCAAAAGCCCACTCTTTGAACCCTCCCCGACAGCATTTGCGAAAATGCGCTTTTCTCGCCGAGAAACGCATATTTTTGCAAACATGGCTTGGAACACACAGAAGTGTTTGGAAACATGC
Source organism: Decapterus maruadsi (assembly GCA_030347415.2). NCBI lineage: Eukaryota > Metazoa > Chordata > Actinopteri > Carangiformes > Carangidae > Decapterus > Decapterus maruadsi. The sequence continues at coordinate 4,887 of JARUPV020000050.1, read as the reverse complement.
TAATTCGACTTAGAAAAATATATTTGGTCCAATTTTAACTTTATCCCAGCAAAAGGCCACTCTTTGAACCCTCCCCGACATGATTTGCGAAAATGCGCTTTTCTCGCCGAGAAACGCATATTTTTGCAACTATGGCTTGGAACACACAGAAACGCTTGGAAACATGCTGATTCGACTTGGAAAAATATATTTGGTCCAATTGTAACTTAATCACAGCAAAAGCCCACTCTTTGCACCCTCCCCGACAGCATTTGCGAAAATGCGCTTTTCTCGCCGAGAAACGCATATTTTTGCAACTATGGTTTGGAACACACAGAAATGCTTGGAAACATGCTGATTCGACTTGGAAAAATATATTTGGTCCAATTGTAACTTAATCCCAGCAAAAGCCCACTCTTTGAACCCTCCCCGACAGCATTTGCGAAAATGCGCTTTTCTCGCCTAGAAACGCATATTTTTGCAAACATGGCTTGGAACACACAGAAGTGTTTGGAAACATGCTAATTCGACTTAGAAAAATATATTTGGTCCAATTTTAACTTTATCCCAGCAAAAGGCCACTCTTTGAACCCTCCCCGACATGATTTGCGAAAATGCGCTTTTCTCGCCGAGAAACGCATATTTTTGCAACTATGGCTTGGAACACACAGAAACGCTTGGAAACATGCTGATTCGACTTGGAAAAATATATTTGGTCCAATTGTAACTTAATCACAGCAAAAGCCCACTCTTTGCACCCTCCCCGACAGCATTTGCGAAAATGCGCTTTTCTCGCCGAGAAACGCATATTTTTGCAACTATGGTTTGGAACACACAGAAATGCTTGGAAACATGCTGATTCGACTTGGAAAAATATATTTGGTCCAATTGTAACTTAATCCCAGCAAAAGCCCACTCTTTGAACCCTCCCCGACAGCATTTGCGAAAATGCGCTTTTCTCGCCTAGAAACGCATATTTTTGCAAACATGGCTTGGAACACACAGAAGTGTTTGGAAACATGCTAATTCGACTTAGAAAAATATATTTGGTCCAATTTTAACTTTATCCCAGCAAAAGGCCACTCTTTGAACCCTCCCCGACATGATTTGCGAAAATGCGCTTTTCTCGCCGAGAAACGCATATTTTTGCAACTATGGCTTGGAACACACAGAAACGCTTGGAAACATGCTGATTCGACTTGGAAAAATATATTTGGTCCAATTGTAACTTAATCACAGCAAAAGCCCACTCTTTGCACCCTCCCCGACAGCATTTGCGAAAATGCGCTTTTCTCGCCGAGAAACGCATATTTTTGCAACTATGGTTTGGAACACACAGAAATGCTTGGAAACATGCTGATTCGACTTGGAAAAATATATTTGGTCCAATTGTAACTTAATCCCAGCAAAAGCCCACTCTTTGAACCCTCCCCGACAGCATTTGCGAAAATGCGCTTTTCTCGCCGAGAAACGCATATTTTTGCAAACATGGCTTGGAACACACAGAAATGCTTGGAAACATGCTAATTCGACTTAGAAAAATATATTTGGTCCAATTTTAACTTTATCCCAGCAAAAGGCCACTCTTTGAACCCTCCCCGACATGATTTGCGAAAATGCGCTTTTCTCGCCGAGAAACGCATATTTTTGCAACTATGGCTTGGAACACACAGAAACGCTTGGAAACATGCTGATTCGACTTGGAAAAATATATTTGGTCCAATTGTAACTTAATCCCAGCAAAAGCCCACTCTTTGCACCCTCCCCGACAGCATTTGCGAAAATGCGCTTTTCTCGCCGAGAAACGCATATTTTTGCAACTATGGTTTGGAACACACAGAAATGCTTGGAAACATGCTGATTCGACTTGGAAAAATATATTTGGTCCAATTGTAACTTAATCCCAGCAAAAGCCCACTCTTTGAACCCTCCCCGACAGCATTTGCGAAAATGCGCTTTTCTCGCCTAGAAACGCATATTTTTGCAAACATGGCTTGGAACACACAGAAGTGTTTGGAAACATGCTAATTCGACTTAGAAAAATATATTTGGTCCAATTTTAACTTTATCCCAGCAAAAGGCCACTCTTTGAACCCTCCCCGACATGATTTGCGAAAATGCGCTTTTCTCGCCAAGAAACGCATATTTTTGCAACTATGGCTTGGAACACACAGAAACGCTTGGAAACATGCTGATTCGACTTGGAAAAATATATTTGGTCCAATTGTAACTTAATCACAGCAAAAGCCCACTCTTTGCACCCTCCCCGACAGCATTTGCGAAAATGCGCTTTTCTCGCCGAGAAACGCATATTTTTGCAACTATGGTTTGGAACACACAGAAATGCTTGGAAACATGCTGATTCGACTTGGAAAAATATATTTGGTCCAATTGTAACTTAATCCCAGCAAAAGCCCACTCTTTGAACCCTCCCCGACAGCATTTGCGAAAATGCGCTTTTCTCGCCTAGAAACGCATATTTTTGCAAACATGGCTTGGAACACACAGAAGTGCTTGGAAACATGCTAATTCGACTTAGAAAAATATATTTGGTCCAATTTTAACTTTATCCCAGCAAAAGGCCACTCTTTGAACCCTCCCCGACATGATTTGCGAAAATGCGCTTTTCTCGCCGAGAAACGCATATTTTTGCAACTATGGCTTGGAACACACAGAAACGCTTGGAAACATGCTGATTCGACTTGGAAAAATATATTTGGTCCAATTGTAACTTAATCACAGCAAAAGCCCACTCTTTGCACCCTCCCCGACAGCATTTGCGAAAATGCGCTTTTCTCGCCGAGAAACGCATATTTTTGCAACTATGGTTTGGAACACACAGAAATGCTTGGAAACATGCTGATTCGACTTGGAAAAATATATTTGGTCCAATTGTAACTTAATCCCAGCAAAAGCCCACTCTTTGAACCCTCCCCGACAGCATTTGCGAAAATGCGCTTTTCTCGCCTAGAAACGCATATTTTTGCAAACATGGCTTGGAACACACAGAAGTGTTTGGAAACATGCTAATTCGACTTAGAAAAATATATTTGGTCCAATTTTAACTTTATCCCAGCAAAAGGCCACTCTTTGAACCCTCCCCGACATGATTTGCGAAAATGCGCTTTTCTCGCCGAGAAACGCATATTTTTGCAACTATGGCTTGGAACACACAGAAATGCTTGGAAACATATTAATTCAACTTAGAAAAATATATTTATTCAAATTTTACCTTTATCCCAGCAAAAGCCCACTCTTTGAACCCTCCCCGACAGCATTTGCGAAAATGCGCTTTTCTCGCCGAGAAACGCATATTTTTTAAAACATGGCTTTGAACACACAGAAAAGCTTGGAAACATGCTGATTCGACTTAGAAAAATATATTTGGTCCAATTGTAACTTAATCCCAGCAAAAGGCCACTCTTTGAACCCTCCCCGACATGATTTGCGAAAATGCGCTTTTCTCGCCGAGAAACGCATATTTTTGCAACTATGGCTTGGAACACACAGAAACGCTTGGAAACATGCTGATTCGACTTGGAAAAATATATTTGGTCCAATTGTAACTTAATCACAGCAAAAGCCCACTCTTTGCACCCTCCCCGACAGCATTTGCGAAAATGCGCTTTTCTCGCCGAGAAACGCATATTTTTGCAACTATGGCTTGGAACACACAGAAATGCTTGGAAACATATTAATTCAACTTAGAAAAATATATTTATTCAAATTTTACCTTTATCCCAGCAAAAGCCCACTCTTTGAACCCTCCCCGACAGCATTTGCGAAAATGCGCTTTTCTCGCCGAGTCAAGTCAAGTCAAGTCAATTTTATTTGTATAGCCCTTTTTCACAAACAGTTTGTCTCAAAGGACTTCACATGACATTGTAACAACATCCTCTGTCCTTAGACCCTCGCATCGACTGAGGAAAAACTCCATAGAAAACCCTTTAACAGGGAAAAATAGGAGAAACCTCAGGGTGAGCAACAGAGGAGGGATCCCTCACCCAGGACGGACAGACGTGCAGTAGATGTTGTTACAGACAAGACAGTTTACAGTTTTACAGTTTATGACAGAACATGCGAAATGTGCATAGAGTTAATGGTGGCAGCTTCTGGTGACAGCTGGCAGATTGGTCCAGGGTCCAGTAGCAGGAGGGATACAGGTAGCGGCTGATCTGCGGAAACACAGAAAGAGGAGTGCGAGACACCAAGGCCAAACTACAAAGTGCAACAGAAAATGACGGTTCCAAAATATACTATTTTAAAAATATAAAAATATACCAAGTGGGGGGGGGGGGTATAGAAGAGAGGAGGAGAAGGAGGAGGAGAAAGGAGAGGGCTCTGTGTAACCAGATGTGTCCCCCAGCAGTCTAAGCCTATAGCAGCGTAGCTATAAATGGTTCAGAGCTACCTGAACCAGCCCTAACTAAAAGCCCTGTCATAAAGGAAGGTCTTAAGTCTAGACTTAAATGTAGTCAGAGTGTCTGCCTCTTTGACCCAAGGAGAGAGCTGGTTCCACAGTAAAGGAGCCCGGTAGCTAAAAGCTCTACCTCCTAATCTATTTCTAGAGATACTAGGAGTCACTAACAAACATGCATTCTGGGAGCGGAGTGCTCTGCTAGGACAGTACGGAGTAATTAGTTCTTTCAGATAGGACGGAGCTTTATCATTAAGAGCCTTATAAGTCAGTAGGAGTATTTTAAAGTCTATTCTAAATCCTACAGGAAGCCAGTGGAGAGAAGCTAAGGTGGGAGAGATGTGCTCTCTCTTCTTAACTCCTGTCAAAACCCTCGCTGCGGCGTTCTGGACTAGCTGGAGACTCTTGAGAGAGTTTTTGGGACATCCTGACAAGAGAGAGTTACAGTAGTCTGTAACTACGAGAAACGCATATTTTTTAAAACATGGCTT